>PGFW01046847.1:0-10516 GCA_003123925.1 Haematobia irritans | reverse complement strand
CCTCAAAGTTTTGGCAAATTTGTGGGTCCACGGTGTCCGATCTGAGCCTGTAGGCGTTGAATAGTTTTGTTCACCTCGGGTGAAGCCGTATGAAATTGGTTGTTTAAGCTGTCAAACTCCGCAACCTCTGCTTAACCGATTTCGATGTTTTGCTGGATAGAACATGTAAAGTTCTACAAACAAAGATACGCGTTGGCGTGTGCTAATTTTATCCTCTTCCTGTTCGCAGATATAGGCCCCAGTGGGGCTGTTGCGAGTCGAGCGCCAATTTTGCTCGACTCCGACTCCAGCATTTTCATGCAGCTAGACCTCCGTACTCTCGACTCGAGGAGTCGTACTGCCGGATTGAATATAAACTAAATCTGCATTTTCAATACCGATCTAAATTGTGTCGTCGGTTCTATTGTGGGGGTATCCGGTAAGTAGATGACTCGATTGATGAAAGTATCAATATTTATTTATGGTGTGCAATAAAAAGGTTTAATTTTCACATTAGATTGTCAAATTGAACTCTATATTCAAATTTAAAGCAATGTTTAAAATAAAATAAATGATAATAAATACCCATCATAATATGAGAAATAGAAAGTATATGTTATGTATTTGTGGACCAAATTAATTGAATACTATGCTCAGAATCTTTAAATTTGTTTATCGAGCTATATAAAGGTTTTATATTCCCATATGCTATGAATTGAATCTAATCGATTTTAGACAAAATTGTAGTATACTTCTACAAAAAATCTATGTACTGTAAAATTTAAATCTAACCGTTATGGGACGTAACACAATTTTATCACAAAAAATAAATGCATAGGAAGTCTAAGTCAAGCGAAGCGCTACGCCGATTTATAATATACTCTGCACAACTTTGTATTCTTATGATCTATATTTTTGATAAAAATCTGCTTCTTACAAAATTCTCGTTGGCAAGTATTTTGGGAATATCTAGTTGTTATTTAATTATTTTGACGAATTTCGTCTGAAAAATGCTTTATGATTCACATCAATTGAATAATCTTGATTTAAATTTCCTGAGGTCATAATTCTACAAGCTTTTCGATTCCATAGCAGTGAGTATCAGTGAGCATAACAAATTTTGGAAAAATTTTTTGTCTAGTAAATAAAATTTTTGCAAAATTTTTATAAGTAGAAATAAAATTTTTTCCAAATTTCTAAGCAGACAAAATCTTGACAGAATATTTTCTATAGAAATAAAATTTTTGGACAAATATTTTCATATAGAATCAAATTTCGAACCATTATATATTTAATAGGAGATTATAACAATTAGTGAATAAAATTTTTATAGAAATAAAATTTTGGCGCAAATTTGTTTATAGAAATTAAAGTTTTTGAAAAAAATTATCAATAGAATACAATTTAAAAAAAAAAAAAAATTGTAGCGCATAAACAAATTTTCTCGTTATCGGGAGAATAAAATATTTGTGGCATAATATTCTATACGAACAATAAATTGGAAAAATTTGCTATTAGAAATAAAAGTTTGACAATTTTTTCTGTTACTAGAATAAAAATTTTGAAAAAATATCAATAAAAATACTATTTTAGAAACAAATTTCTGTGTAAGTAAAGTAAAATTCCGCAAAATATTCTACAAAAACAAAAATTTGACTTAAAATTTTGTATAGAAAGATCAAAATTTTCACAAAATTTTCTTTATAGACAATAAAATTTTTGACAATATTTTTCTAATAAAAAAATCTTTACTATAAAATTTTGGCAATCGTTTTCTATAGAAATAAAATTTGACTTAATTTTTATAAAAATAAAATTAATGCAAATAGAAATAAAATTTTTGACAAAAATTTTTTGTGTAACAAACAAAATTTTGCAAATATTTTCCGTATATAAGATAAAAAGGAATTTTGCCAATTATATATTCTATAAGAAGCAAAATTTTGACCTCATCAATTTTCTCTATAGAAGTAATAAAATTTTGACTAAATTTTACTATAGAAAAAAAATATTTCATATAGTAATAAAATTTTTTGAATAAAATTTTTATGAGACATAAAAACTTTTGGACAAAATTTTGCGTATAGAAATAAGATTCTTGGATACAAACTTTTTAAACTTAAAGAACATAACATTTTAACAAAATTTTCTATAAAAAACAACTTTGAAAAAATTTCTCTCATATTCCACATTATTGTATAATATGACCTTAAAACTAAAATTAAAAATAAAGTAATATCGATTGTTCGAATTATTCAAATAAATTGATAATGGGCCATTGAAAAATTGGATCGAATTTCCAGCCCATCTGGCGTAGTCTAACATTCTACGGAAAATAACATATATTGATAGCCCGTTAATTGGAACGTTGATGTTTATTTACAATTCATGCTGTAACTGAACACTTGTTGTCTAAGAATGGAATACTTGCAATGGAACTAACTTTTGTCCGCGTATAAAGAACTTGCTTAGTTACAAAAATGTGAAGTGTTGTTAAAAGAATTTGGTTTAAGACCGGCGAGTCGGAGTGAGCAAAAAATTTTTAGACTCCACTCCGACTTGAGTGAATTCCCATAGAATATATTGTCCGATATACACTTACATGGCCACCAGAAACTAAATTTTCACTCCGAGACCACAGATTTACTCCGATTTACTTGAAATATTGCACAGGTAGCATAATTAACATTCTAGCTACGTATGCCGTATGTTATTATTATGATTTTTATTGATTTTAGCAGGGAAAATTGTTTTAAGAAATTTTGCTGAATATACCATTCCCAAAATTGGTATCAAAAATCCCCAAAGTGAGGACATATATTGAAAACCCGTTATTTTTTCGAAATTTGCATATTCTCACTTTACTGCAGACGGTTGAAACCTTTTACAGTTAGTTAGTGGACACAATAGGGCTTTTGGAAAACGATCGGCTTAGCAATCGGTGCTTTGCCGAATGAGAATTTTTGAAAACAAAATTTTTTCTTTTTGAAAAATTCCAGAAAGAATGTATGTGCCTTTTTCCAAAAACATGGTCAAAATTCTATATTTTTTGAAATTCTAATTTGTGGACTTTACAACTTTTAATCTAGAGCTCATGGATACACATTTTTTCTTCTAGAGTTCGTAGAATTTTGTAGGGAATGCAGTTAAGAAGAAACATTACGAATCCAAACAAAATTGAACACTCTGTAGAACTTTAGAAGTTCTACCCAGCAAAGAAAAAATCAGCGATTTGGGACCACTGTGCTTCGGTCCAGTAATGCTGTTAATATTTTTTGGACAAATGGTTGCATAGAAAGTTTAAAATGCTATACTCGTCATATTGAAATACCATCAATATGATGAATATATCGCAATTTTGTTTTTATAAAATATGGTTGCAAGTGAAGATGCTGTTGGTATTTGCCAGCAGTGTTTTATAGTGTTTATAAGTTTTCCTTCAGCTAACGTTTAATTTTCGTTGTGGTTACGCAAAAATTATAACACTATATTTCAATGGTCCTTTAAATTTACAAACACCGACACTCTATTTTTTTTCTGTGTAGAGGACGGAGATACCGAAGTAGATGACTTAGTTACAAAAAAGTAGAAATGAAGCTATTAAATATTATAATTTCAATGAATATATACGGCAGTTTATGTTGCAAATAGATTTAAAAAAAACGTCTTTTTATTTTAAATGGATTTTTGCCTTTTTTGCTTTGTGTATTTTATGGACACATTTTTTTAATAAACAGATTTTAAAACGACTTTACGGGTATGGTCGACCTTTTTATCATTATACGAGACTTTTTGTGGAATCTTTTTTAAAATTCCCAAGGGTAACAATGCTTCTCACCTAAATATTTTATATTCGTATCTCTATCAATAATGTATCTGTATTCTCTAGAGTATACCAACTGTCATAATGCATATTTGTGGATACATTTTTGTAACATTCAAACATTTTGAATATGCATCTATTGTGGGTGTGGAAGTAGTTAAGAATTGTATTTAATGGCGTGGTGGTGTGTGTGTGCTCATCTTTTTGATATCATAAATAAAATATTGACAGCTAGTGTCACTCCAAATAGATAATAAGGTTACTATGTACAAGTCATGTCACAACATAACAGTGATAATTGCTATTGTTATCCCATTTATTTTTTCGTATGACTACGAAGGTAGTTCTTCGTAGCAGTTCTGTTGATAACTTGTGCGTTCATGTCATAGGAGAATTGATAGTACTCTTAAAGTCATCAGATTTTATATAAGGATGCCTCATCAACGATTGAATACAGAACAATTTTGTATACATATAAATGAAACATCGATTTCCACACCCAGAAAAAGTGAACCGTCCAATAAAAGTAGGTTTATATATTATATTATATAATATTTATATATTTTTAGTAATGCGCATCCATGATACAATAAGTTAATACATTTGTCTCAAATTGAAAAACATTTACTGAAAATGATATTTTTCTGTGTTTAAAAAAATTATATTTTGAAACATCACCCACACAAAAGTGAGATTTTATGTGAGAGAGTGGCTTCATATTTGCATATGTTGAATTTAACATCGGCATTTGTTCACGTACTCAATTTCTTATAACTTTGTAAATTTTTCGGTGTTTGTAAACCACGATTTTTTTGAAAATTCGCCCTATTCATCGATATTGGTTTGAACCCCTTAACTCTTATCACAGATCCACCTTATACATGTTTGTTCATCAAACTCTTGCATTTCAAAGTACCAACAACGATACAATCGGACATTTCTCACACCTCAAACAAAATTGCTTCCTGTAAACATATAGCCCCAAACACATTTTGCTTCAAGCATTATATACACTCGAAAAAGTGAACTGTTTTATGTAGAAGAATGAACTATCCATCGCACACAAAATTGGACTAATTTTACTCCATATTTGAGATTTTCACAGAAGCGTTGTTAAAACCAAGAAATTTAATTGCCCTGTTGTACTTTTTAACTGCAGTTCCAATTTTCATCCTGCAAGAAATACTCAGTAAAAGACAATCAGCCTCAGCGTAGTCATCTTTACTTTGGAATGACGAAATTTTCTTGCTAGTTATTATTGATGACTCAGGAGTACGTCATTAAATTCGTTCGGCTCATTATCCTTAGCAAACACTGAGGTTGCGCAAAATACTAGGATCCCGATTGTTTATCATATAATTCCCCAATACATATGTTTTGCTTAAGTTCAACGGCAATGATACTTGTATCACTCCCCTCATCATTCATAGCGAAGAACCCATTGAGAATTCGACTGCTACAAAGTCTTTCTTCTCAATAATTTTTATGTGTCTTTACATCTGCCTATTCAATTGATGTATCTTTTCGTGTTCATTTGGCTTCCAAATAAAAATGCCAGTAAACTTTTTAAATTTTTGAGAATACTTAAAAAAAAAAAAAGTACAGATTTCATTAGGCTGTTGTCGGATAAATGTGCGATAAAAAATAATAAAATTTTATCTTACAAACATATTAATGTCTTCACCTATAGGGCCATACATTGGTAGTAAAATTTTAGATGAATTTTCTTTGTGATGATTATTTTTAGGCGCCAATTGGTATACTTCGCATATATTTTACTTAGCAGGTATACTCTCTTAAATACATATAATGTTTATAGCTATTTCAATTATATATGATTGCATCCTAGTATATTATATTCAAACATTTTATGTCCCAAACATTAATAATGTTCTAACATATTAAGCATATATATGTCCCAAACATGTTATGCTAGTTTTATGAACATAATATGCTTGCGCACTGCAAAAATATTTGTGTTATAAAATCATTGAGTTTCAACACAGCCGTATTAATTGTATGACCCAAACATATGACCAGTCTTAGTCGTCCGTAGATAAGCTCATGATTATAATTTGTTTAGTGAAAAGAGGCCGAATAAAACTTAAAAATAACGGTAAAGTCATAACTCAAAAACTGTTTTCTTAAAAAAAATTAACCTTTCATCTTCGAATCTTCAGCCAAAAAAGACCAAGATACATATTTGAAAGTTAAACCTCTCTCTCAAATGTATCATTTTCAGTGCTAAACCAATATATATCTAGAGTAAGGAAAATTTCACAAACTTTATAATTCCATCGAACAAAATAAAGTTAAATTGGCTTTAGAGTGAAATTAGAGATTTCCTTTTTTTTTGAGTTAAATAAAGTCAAAAGTCTCTTTACAGATTTAAAATTCCTCTCTAAACAGCATTCATCTTATGCAAGACTTAATAATTTTTCTTTTGCTGTCAGTTTTATGCAGAATTTGCTTCTTCATGAAAAAAAATCATTTTTTATGGTATTAAAAGGATTACGCAAAGCCAAAAATTTGAGGATGCGCAAAATTTACACAACTTTTTAAGAACGAAATTTTCTTTAAAATAATGAATCGTTTAGTAATCTTAGGACATTAAATTTGGGAAATTTGCTTCGCATGATTTTTTGAACTAAGCGTATAATTTTCCCAACAAAGTAACAGTTAAAAAAACTTATATTTTTGATTTTAAAGAATCGTTTCTTCAAATTACCAGAAATATGAGTCTTTAGACTTTAAGATAAAACCTTTGCAAATATAGGACTAAGATTTATTTTTTTGGAATAGATTTTGGTATCTTTGGTTTAAAAGTTTTTTAGGAATTAAAAGGAAAGCAGCGTTATCTACATTATAAGTAATTCGCTGCTATTAATTTGGATTTATTAAACTGGATTTTTGTTCCTATTTTCTGTTTGTATCTTATTTAACTTATTAAAGAACCCGCATCATCTTCGAGCAAATTCTAATACCAAAATAACTTTAAGGGAACACTTAAAAACCGGTTGGAAACCACAAAGGAAGACATAATTTGTGTTATTTTAGAGGAAATCTTTAGATTAACTTTTAGAAAATTTTTAACCAAAACAGTATAAACTAAAACGCGTGACATGACATGGCCGTTATCACAAAATTTAAGTAATATTTTTCGACAAATTCAGAAATTTCAATTGAAGAAATAAAATTAATTTTTACGTTTGAAGAAAAAATTGGAGTTCAAAAAATTTGAATGTCCGTTGGGTGCAATACGATTCTTCCTTATTCCTGACGAAAAGTCGTTCAAGAACAAATACCAAAATGGTCTTTGCTCGGTATAACGAAGTTCAACTTCTTAAAATTAGTTCTCATTTTAAACTAAAGAATGGCTTCATTTTTCCTGGGTCGTAAAAAAAGTTTGATACAATAGGCTTACGGTGCTTCACATCTCCACATAGTAAAAATAACAATATAAGAATTTTATGGACATCCACTACACAGAAAAAAATATCACTGTTTGAGGAAACCACTTCACACTTGATATCTTTATGCGTTCAAAAATTAGAGAATTATTTCCAAAAAAGCGTTTTGGAACCACTGTGCTACGGTGGAAGGGGCATTGACTATCTTCAGCCTCTCATACTTCATACGGGGCAATCTACATAATAACATATTTCTATCTTTTGGTATTAGACACTGATAATATCCGTTTCCGTAACATGTCTTAAGTAGCGGAAATTACTGTTGCTACAATAGACAGATAGTGGTGGTAAATGGAAAAGTCAGATAAGCCATCACATAATGCTGGCCAAGGTAAATGTATTCCTATGGTCTTTCATTATATCTTTAACATGCAATGCATTTCAATAAATTTTATGAGGCCATAGAAGGTGCTACCAGTTCATGCAGTATGGAGTAGTAGTTGTTTAATTTCACCTGCCCTCCATCAAAGAATGATAAATATAACGTTCGACCAACATATTTAACACCATGGCTATTATTTAGCCATCAAACTTGGTCTTCCAGCACTGTGGGTTCTTCACTTACCACTTCTTGCATTGAAATTAATTATTACATTTGCTTCAACGATTTTCGAGGCAGACGTCATCGAGAATTGCAAAAGGAGATACTGTTTATTTTAATGGCCACACTTTGTTATTTCCCATAATGGCTCGCTTTCACATATGGCTATCCTTGGTTATTTACAAAAGGTTTGCTTTTGACTGCCGGTTGCCTACAACATTGTTGATCGTACACTACTATGATTACTTATGTTAATCATAAGCTATGGAAAATAACTTGCTCCCAACAAACATGGGCATTATTTAGTCCATCCTTGAAGAAACGCTGTGACTTGAAACCTTATCATCAATTCTCAACATAAATATATATTGATGTGGTCATGTTAATGTCTTTTGCAACGCTAATAATGGCTTTGTGTAATATTCCGTACGCATATGTTCTCTATTATTACCTTCATTATGGGAATATGCCCTCCTTCGTTGTTGATTTTTTTACCTGGAATTGCTCGTCATGATTGGAGTTACACATATCGGCAAGCTCTCCACTCTTTTATGTCCATCGATGGTCGAACACCGACATAATTATCGTAAACAGTCATGTTGATAACAATGTATTTGACTTGACTAAATGTTAAATTAAATATTTATGAAGTTATTATTAAATGTATTCGCAGCATATACGTACATCGAAAATAAAGATACTATTGTATACTTTTAGGGGCTGTATATTATTGAGGAATGTGATGTGTAAGGGGTAGAAAGTAGAGGTGCGCACGTGAGTAATATTTTGCTCACGCACACTCACGACGGAGAAATCTTATTCACGCACACTCACGCACGATATTTTTTGGTAGGACTCACGTACGCTCACGAAAAGAAAATTTGTACTCACGCACGAAAATCTTTTAAATGTCGTGACTCACGAATAATTTTATGAGTGACTGAAAACATGAGTATGATTAAAATCGTTTGCGTTATAAAAATCTTACCACCTAGGATGTCACTAAAACTATAAATGAATTCAAATCGTAAGCATTTTATGTTCGTCAGCGGGATTATTTTCGTGAGCGTGTTTTTTCGAAATTCGTACTCACGCACACGCTACAGTCTTCAATAATGGCGCGTCCTGAAATTTTGCACAGATTCTGCTTTCGTCTGCACGCAGGCGAGTTCGAAGATGGGATATATCGGTCCAGGTTTTGATATAGCTCCCATAAAAACCGATCCCCCGATTCGGGGTCTTGGGCTTCTACAATCCGTAGTTTTTATTCGATTTGTCTGAAATAGGAAATCTAGAGGTATTTTAGGATCACAAATAGGTGTGCCAAAAATGGAGTGTATCGGTCCATGTTTTGGTATAGTCCGCATATAGACCGATCTCCTAATTTGACTTCTTTGGCTTCTACCACCGCATTTTTATCGATTTCGCTAAAATTCAAATCTAGAGATATTTTGGGTGCGATAAAGTAGGTTTGCTGAATATGGGTTGTATCGGTCGAAGGTTTAGTTTAGCCTCCATATACCCCGATCTTTCGGTTTGACTTTTTGAGCGGCTAGTCATTCGAACTTTTATCCGATCTGCCGAAATTCAAAATCTAGATGTATTTTGGGTATATATAAATAATGAGTGTGCCGAATACTGGCTTGTGTATTCGGTTCCATTGTTTTGGTATAGCCCCCATATAGGCGACCGGACGTATCGCGCCCAAAAATTGCATTTTTTGGGTATTATTGACCGTCCCTTAGGGCGGATCAAATCGCTAAATTTTAGTTTGGGCTTTATGTTCCTCCTTCATCGCGATCATATTGGACCCGACAACTAGGCGGACAAAACGCCCAATATTTTATGCCGGAGAAATTGATGTCGGAATACAGAATCAAAAAATGCCTAAATATGAAGGCAGTTTTGATCCCCATTTTAACAAAATTCAAAATTGTCGTAACTAGAAAGGGACAGTGCAGATCTCTATAAGAAAATGCAAACGACAAATTAAGGAGAAAAGATGCCCAAAACGCTCCAGAAAGCCCCCCAAGTAACTCAATTAGCACCTATTTGCCAAATCGGAACATATGAGTGAATACTGAATGTGCGAAAGTGTCCTGGAAAGAGTGTAAAATGGCCAGCTAGCCTCAACTATGCCCGAGTGGCGCTGAGGCATAGAACACAGTTGTATATAATTATTATATGAATGAATACTAATAATAATAATAAATAAAAAAAATGATCTGTTAGCCCACACCACTATTAGCAAGGCCGATTTGGCATTACAGTCTCTTTGTGCTTCCATAATAAATAATCATCGATGATGGAGATGTGATATTATTTTATTTAACGAAGCACATTACTAATTAATTACTTAGGTTACGAAACGACATGTCAGGTATAACTGTTTTTTTAAATTTTTTAAAACAAAGTTAATAAAACGAAAGCTTGCAAGAATTTTGCAGGACGAACTAATTTTGTGATGAATTTCGCCTGTGCGAAAAATCACGTCGATCATCTCATATCTTTCCAATCTTTCTATCTTTAAAATACGAATATTTTTTCAATTCAGCATTTGCTCTGTTTGCTAAAGGGGACACAAACATTCAGTACTTTTTGACATTTTCATGTTTCAACTATTATGTTATATGTCATGAGCTTTATCACTGACCTATTTCACGAAAGGAGCGTTCTTTACGTTATGCGCCACTTATAGCCGAT
>PGFW01046837.1:3694-15122 GCA_003123925.1 Haematobia irritans | reverse complement strand
GCCTGTGTGTATGTGTATTTTCGTTGGTATGTTGATGTTGTGATTTCATGTAGCTAGGCTTTATGAGCTCGTTTTCCCTATGCATGGGCCTGTTGCTGCGATTGCAGTATAAAGCTTGTAGTATTTTTCTTTGGCGGCTTAAATTACACGATTTAGTCCACAATCCAGTGCGGATCGTTAGTTGTGCATTCAAGCGTTGATTGGTGCCTGTTCCTTTTTTAACCGTGACCGTACGTATAATAGTATATCTTTTCTGTTCCACTAGATAGATAACGGTAAAATGGTAAATGTATAGAAAAATTGTTGTCTGTGTTAAGTAGTTACAAGTGCGTCATGATAGAGAGCGAGAGACTGTGTAGTGTAGAATGTAAGTGTTTGTTGTTTTCGTAATCTATTTCAGTTCTTGTATATATTACATTACAACATAATTAAAGAAAATACATTAGCGTTCCTTACTCCCATGGGTCCTCTTCACAACATTTACTTTATGCCTCCTAGTGTTCTTAACTTGTTTTGGCTTAAACCCAGACAGTGTTTCTCCTTACTGTGTTATTTCTTAAATTTTTTTTTTTTTGCCCAATGCTGGTTTTTTGTGTTGTTAGTTCTGTTATTTTTTAAAATCAATTTATTTGACTTAACACATTTGTAGTTAGTATATACATTTTGTGGGTGTGTTGTTGTGTTTGGAAACCAACTAATTTCTGATGTCCCGTCCCCCCCTCCTATTTTTTTATATCGCTAAAAAAAAAGGTAAAACATTGTCCAATTAATTTTTCGCCATCTTCTGTGTTTGAGAGATTGGTATTTTAAGCCCGCGCTTTCCTTTACCTATGCCAGATATGTCTACCGCCCTGACATATACACCACTATATTACGCTGTCGCTGACAAAAATCTAGCAACCAATCTAATAAAATTCCAAAGATTTATAAATTTGCTATGTGATTTTAAAAACATGCTCACTCGTAGCAAAAAACATTTTTCTGGCTAAAAATCATGAAAAATTAATTAATATCATTATTTTTTAGATTGAAGAAATTTAAAAATATAATTTGATCCCAATTTTAAAAATACTTATAGATTGAGTTCAAAAGATTTATGGGTTATTGATTTTATTTTGAGTATACAGAATAAATTGAATCAATTATAATTTTCTTATTGAAAATTTGTTTCACATTTAATATAAAATTTTAATTGAAAAAAAAAATATTTTTTTTATTTTAAAAATATACTTCTATATATCTAACTGATAACCATAATTAATAAAAATATATACTTTTTAGTCATTTTAAAAAATATTAATTTATTAATGTGATTGAATTTTATTTTTAATACAGAGATAGTATAATTGAATTTTTATTCAATAAATTTGATATGAGTTATTGTAAATTTTGATCAAATTAATTTAATAATTTAATTGTGAATATAATATTGTTATCCTGATCATCCTCTATTTTACTCGGCCCCCCCCCGCACTTCTTCGATATAATTTTTTAGGGAATGAACTAAGAAGTAGAGCATTATTTACCTATAAGAGGAAATGAATAGAACCCACTGAGTAAATCACAAGAGACTTGATTTTATTCACTGTACAGGATTTGCACTGTGGAAGTTTAAAATCTTGCGTGAATGTAGTTAAATTATGTTAAAACCATTCCAAGATTTTCGGTTTACATTGTCAACTTTTAGGAAGAGAAATTTTCTCTTTCCACTTGTACTCTCCTCAATCCTGCTCGACCGATCTTCCCCTATCTATAGGTCACCAAATGAGAATGTTAATCCACTTGGTACTGTAATTTCTAAAGCACTGAGTACTTCGAATAATTGCTTTTTCGACGTACTACTGTCAAATAACTTAAGACTCTAATCTGACTGTTAAAATTGGTGGCTTTTTCGTCAGAAATTCAAAGCACGTAGTAAGTAATAACGGTAATATACTAAGAAATATATACACTTATGTGAATATTTGAAATTGATTTTATAATTTTTATAAAGTCTTCTCAGTTAGGCATGCCATATTTTTTAGATTACTTATTTATATAAAGAAGAAATTTGATTTAAAAAATTTGTTTATTAATTTGTTTTACGCATAATGTTTCCATACAAATTTACGGAATGCTGAATCAATATCTCTTGAAACTTTCATTTCAAAATAGAATGCATTATTGAATTTAAGAAAAACATAACGTTGGGACGCAATTGCAAGGCTTAAAATAAGTGATAACGTCAATTTTACAATTTTTTTTGGGCTTTACATTAGAGATTCTGTCCTTATCATAATTTAATCTTAATTAATTCTTTGAATGCATTTAATATCTTAATTCTATTTATATTCTTTTTAGCGACCACCTTATCCACCCAAAATTACATCCTTAGGAATGTGAATGGTAACTCCCTAGTAAGAAACTTGATTTTAAGAAATTTTTGAATTTAACGACAAAATCTGTAAGCGAAATTTTATGAATTTTGGTGAATATATCTAGAATTTAATCGAGTATTGCGAATTGTGGCTGCCATTTGTCATGAATTTCATTTTTCATATTAATTTTTATAATTTTCCTGTCCTTATTAAAATGTTTTTTCACAAAAATTCCGAGCTAGATAACATTATAAATAATTTAATTAAAAGTTATACATTACGCTTTTTAGTTTGTTCCACCCTTGTTGGCAGCATACCCTTGCGAATTAAATCTCCGCAGAACTATTATGTGTTAAGAATTTTGAATTCGACAACTGTTAAGCGAAATTTTTATGAATTTTTTGGTGATTGAATCTAACATTAACAGTATTGAGTTGGCGGCCAGTTTCATGAATTTCACTTCACAGTTTTTTATAACTGTTTGATAAGTTTTTCACAACAACACTCTCTCGGATGCGGCTGGATAACATCTTATAAATATTTAATTAAAATGAATTACATATACTCTTCTTATTTTATGTCACCCTTTGTTGGGAGGGCAAGTACCCTGGGAATATTAAATCTCCGCAGATGCTGGCCCCTTTAACGGAATTGAAATAATTGCTTTGGCCCAAAGGATGTTCCCTGTTCATAAATCTTCTTTTAAATTTTATGTTAATATTTTTTAAATATACATTATAGTTTATGGGAGCGGAAGATTTTATGAGGCAGGGATAGATATTATAATTTATACGTCAAATTAGTTGGGCGCCAAGTTAATGATTTTCAACCCCTTGACCAATTTTGACCCTACAGAATACCATTTATCTTCAACCGTCCCATTCCCCTTAGCATGTGTTTCGCTAGATCCCCAACTACATTAGCGACCAGTCAGCGCATCCCTACGTAATAATCTATCATGCGACACGTCAACTAATTAGCAAAAGAGACATTTAAAAGAGAGCGCATATTTACTCCCGAGTGGCATTGATAACAATCTTTGAATATTTATCTTAGAAGTAAGATATCATTATGTATCATGAATACGTTAACGTTGAGGGCGCCAAAACAAATTCAATAAGAAACTATAGGAATGGTGACTATATTTAAAAACTTTATTCCATTGCGTTGAGCGCCAGTTTCTACATTTTAATATCGATTTTGGTGAAGTGATTTTAATATTACTGCTTTGGGCGACAATTCATGAATAATATGATTGATTTGAATTTGTTCATAACATTTTGTGCGCTATAACGTCATTATAATATTCGAAAACCTGTTCAATCTGCAAAGGATTCCATAAGAGATTCCTCTTCGTATTGTCATGGATAGTAGCGACCTACTTCCTCCTAACTTTGAGCTCTAATCCAACATTTAGGTTGGGGATGAACTGCTATCGAGTATAATGCATATATCTTTGGGGGATTATGGGAGATAAGTAATAGAAATTAAAGAAGACAATATTACAGTTGGGCGCCAATACAATTCATAGAACTAATTTAGGAGTGGCTAGTGTAAAAGGTATTATAATAAAAACCTTTATTCCATTGAGGAATGAGACAACCAGTTCAAATTTATATAGATTTTAATGAATGTCTAATTGTACATGCTGAGTTGGGTTGCCAGTTTCATTCATTGAAATTTTGATATTGAACTTTGAACTGTTAATCCCAAACCTTTTGACTAAAAGCTTTGGGGGTGAGAGAATACTGCCGTAGGATAAGGCTATAGCTTTCAGGCGATATGGCTGATAACAATCTTTGTATATATATAAAGTTTAACGTAAATATATGTCAAATTAAGCCACACATTACTATATTAGAACTAAATAGAAGAAGTGAATATTTATCTTTGTTTAAAACTTTTTGTTTCCATTGAGTATTGTGGTACGCTTGATTAGTTTTTCTCCATTTTGAGTTTTCCCATATGGACTGCGCCTCACACCATCCTCACCTTACGACACAATATAGCCAAAGTGATTTACTCTATTTTTAAAACTTAGTCCGATTTGAGATGACGCGAGGAAAAAAGTTTTCTAATTTTCATGGAGGTTTGATGAATGTCTAAATTCTAACACATCACTGTGTTTGGGCGCCAGTTGACGAATTTCGTGAAAATTTTTGATTTAGATTATTTTAATAAAATTACCAGGAATTTTACATCTTAGAAATATATATAATTTAATGCTTAAATAATATTATTATTGTATTTTGGGAACCATTACGTTGGAGCGCCATACAATAGAACTATAGAACGCAAAATTTTATTTTTATTGCGATGGGCTTTTGGTTCAAATTTTCAAATTGTGTGATAATGCTTTTCAGTAAAAAATTTCAAAAGGGCTGTATATATTCAAATATTTAATGTAAAAATAAGCATACGTTGGGCGCCAACAACTCTTAAAAATTATGATGATTACATAATGAGCATTAAATTTTTTCTATATTTTTTTTGATTAATTGTTTCGATTTGGCTTGATTTAATAATAAATTCTCTTTGAATGTATTTTATAATTTGAGAAGTAAATATATCCGAAAATATAGGAAACATATTACGTTGGGACAGCCAACAATTAATAGAAAAACAAAGGACAATCTATTATAATTAAAACTTTATATTTATTGTGATGACGTTCAGTATATAAATTTCATAGATTGTAGATGAAATTGTTTAATTTTCCATCGATTGCTTTAGAGAGGCGACCAGTTCATGATTATAACATATGAAACTTCTTGATTCTTGAACTTTTTAGCTCTTACCGCATGCTTTGTGCTATGTATGTGTGTTGATTTTTTTGACTATATTCTTGTGTTTTTGCCCAAGAGTGATAGGTTAATAGCTTAAGACGATGGTTTTCTTTTATAACATCTTTTGTAATATTTAGTCTCTGACTAGTTGTAATGTTTATCAAGTGAGTGTCCTACACCACTCTTATCGTTGAATAGGTGCCAACAATCATAGATTTACAGTAAAAACTTTATTCCATTACACAAGGTTCCACGTATTCAAATTTTCTAATTTTCATGGGTTACGATGAAAGCACCAATTGTTGCAATGGTAGCATGCCCGCCTTGCAATACACAAGCCGTGGGTTCAGATATCCCCTTTTCTATATTTTTTTCCTAAACTACCATTAATAGTTTTTCAGGCGTGACTTATCCACCTCAGTAATTGCTGGTGACATTTCCGAGCGGTTTTAAAAAGCTTCTCTAAGAGTGGTTGTTCACTGCCAGATGTGGAAAACGCCGTATCGAACTGCGCTTTAAACAACGCGTAGGTTGTGTCTCCTGGGCGTTCGTTGAGTTTTGAGATAATACATTTGGAATCCGGGCAGCATCTCATGATAGAGAGAGCTCTCCCCCACCCACATGTTTGGTGAGTGGTTATGCACAATGGAAAGCTGGAAACTGAATTAGTCTAGTGAGCCTGATAACAATAACGGCTGCCACACTAAAGCAACCAAATGAAGAGCCCTTCCCCTTAAATTTCGCCTAGATTTTTATCTGTTATCTTACTGTTGGCCGGTCGATGTTTCAATAAAATTTTCATTGAAAGTCTGTCTCCATATGGATTGTTTCTTAAAACACTTCCCCCACCTAGGCTATAAACCTATTGAATATTAAATTTAAAAAAGTTTATATGAAAATGTAGAAACACATTACGTTGGCGCCAGCAATTCATAGAAGCAATATTTTTTTTATTTATTTTTATTTTTTTTTTTTTTTTTTTTCTCTCCTCCATCTTTTTGTTTTTTTTTTTTTTGTTTGGAAGGATAGATTTATAATTAAAACTTATTCCACATACTTTTTTTTATTTATTTACGGTTGGGCTTTTGGCAATTCTTCCAATATCCCAAACTTCCTTGTAAAAATTTTTTAAATTTTTTATCATATTAATTTTGGAAAAAATAAGAAATAAAACAAAAAAAATGCAACAACACGGTGTCTAAATTTTCATAAATTAAATTGTGTGATAGATGCTATTCATAAAATTCAGGAGCTGGTAATATATTCAAATATTTATGTTAATAAGCATTACGTTTGGGCGCTAAACAACTCTTAAAAATTATAGATTATACTAGAAAAAAATTAGAAATTATTTAATGGAACTCTATGTTTTGATTAGCTGATTAATTTATCTTTTGAATATTTAATTTGAAGTATTAATTATTATGGATAATTTTATGGAATAATTACACTCCATCTCGTCTCCCGCTTCTCCATTTGGCGCCAACAATTATATGATTATCTATAGATCATTATTATATTAAAACTTTATTTCTCTATTTGTCGTTATGCGGCAGCGTTCCTTATGTGTGAATATTGCAAAATTTATAGATTGTGATGAGGTTTAATTTTTCAATCATTGGGCGCCAGTTCATGAAATTTCATTGGAAATCTGTTGATTGAACTATTGCGCCTCCTATCGAAACCTTTTGGCTAGAGGTTAGTGGCGAAACTGTTGCCGGGGATAAGGATTATAAGTTCCAACGATGACTGATAACATGTATTGAATCATTTAGTTGAAGAAGTTTATTCAAATTGAGCAACACATTCGTTGGGCCGCACAAAATAATTTAATAGAACATATGGAAGAGTACTGCATTATTTTATAAAACTTTATTCCATTACTTGTATTTATATGATGTATGGGCTTGGTTGGGTGTGCTAATATTTCATCGTGTAGATAATGATTTTTCATAAAAATTTCGGCCTGTAGGGGTTAATATTATTTCAAATAATATATGCTTAAAGTAAAGCATTACGTTGTGCTCTCTAACTAATCTAAAATCCCTCTCATGATCTATACTTATGAAGGAAATTTTACTTATTATGAATTTTTACACTGATAATAATAATTTCCCTCTTAGAAATATTTAATTTGAAGAATATGTATTGATAATTGATAATTTTAGGATAACAATTAGCTTGGTGTGCAGCCAACGATTAACTGAGAACTAGTAGGAACAATATATTATTTATAAGAGACTTTATGTCCGATTGTGATGGACCGTTTAGTGATTGCCAATTTTCATAGATTGTGGATGAATGTTTAATTTTTTCGGATCATCGCTCTTGTGTATGGTCTGCCTTAGTTTTACATGAATTTCAATTGACCAATTTTGATTGAAAACTTGAGCTACTTATTTCCAACCTTCCTTTCTCTATTTGGTTGGTTTATTCCCACCGCCTCCTCTAAAGAGGCTAGAGCAAGGTTGCGCGGAAGCTCCCTTGCTCCTGGGAGGATAGGTTATAGCTTCCGACGAGGAACTGATTTAAATCTTTGAAATAATTTAGAAACTTGTATTTAGGTTATAGTGTCCTACCTCTTCCAAATTGAGACCAAACAAATTTACGCCTAGAGGCGCCAACAATTCATACATTACATTAGAACTTTATTCCATTACATTTAGGGGGGCCAGTTTTCAAATTTTTCTAATTTTTCATGGCCTTTATGAGCAAAGAATACCAATATTTTATTTCGTCTACTCACTGTTGTGGGTCAGCCAGTCATGAATTTCATTTGAAAAAAGTTTATGGAATGTTTCTATTAATTCCGAATGGCCTCATAACATCTTTAGAAAATTTAATTTAAAGAAAAGTTTATTGAAATTTGAGGACCACATGTACGTGGGCGCCAACAATTCTATAGAACTATGAGTGATTATAGATAATAACTTTATTCCATTAACAATTGCGTTGCCAGTTTCAATTTTCTATTTTCTCATAGATATTTTGATGAAATTCGTTGAGGCGCCAGTTCCATGAATTTCATTGAAAAGTTGTAATGGAATTGTTTCAATTAAAATTCAGATGGCTCATAACATCCTATTGAATATATTTAATTTAGAGAAAGTATATTGAAATAGGGAACACATTTACGTTGGCGCCATACAATTTATGAACTATTGAAGTGTTTGATTGTTATCTTAAATACTTAATATTCCATTTACATTGAGGTTGCCAGTTTCAATATTTTCTAATTTTCATGCGTTTTTATTGATGAATGCTTATTTTTACTTTTACTGCGTTGGTGGCGCCTATTTCATTGATTATTTCTATATTTGAATGTTTTTATATGTAATTATATTCATTAATTCCGAATGGCTCATAAAACATACTGTTAGATATTTAATTTAAGAAAGTTTATTGAAATAGAAGGAACCCCATTACGTTGAGGCCGCCAACATTTATAGAACTATGGCAAGGTGCTATAATAATAAAAAACTTTATATTCCATTAACATTAAGAAGAAACAGTGCCAGTTCCTTCTCTAATTTTCGAGTTTTTTCATATGATTTTGAGATTGCGTTTGGGCGCCAGTTTCATGAATTATTTTTATCTTTGATATTAATTTAATTTATATATTTATAATTTATCATATTTGCAAAATCAGGGAATCACATTTACGTTTGATGTGACGCCAACAAATTTATAGAACTATGGAAGGATGATTATAATAAAACTTAGCCATTACATTTTGTTCTGTTTGCAGTTTCCAATTTTTCTATGTTTTCATAGATTTTGTATGAATGCTTCGTCAACTTTTGAATCATCAACTGCGAGATTGAGGCAGCCAGTCATGAAATTCATTGAATTGTTTCCATAAAATTCGAAGTATAACGTATTTCGCCATAATTTAATTTTTATAATACAATTGACAAAATTAAGAACGTACATAACGTTGCGCCAACAATATTAAAACTAAAACACAGAGTATAACTAATATAAACACTTTTTTATTATGTCTTATTTATTATTTGAGCGCCAGTTTTCTAAAATTTACTATTCAATGTGAAAAATGTTCTTTTTAATTAATTACGTTAAGGTCTCTCAACAATTCATAAAACTTATCCGAAGGTAATTACCTGAAGTGCTTTCAATCTTGACTAATCCCTTCAGTTGACGGTGGCCCACGTCACGCTAATAGTAGTATCTTATATTTTAACCTAAACCTTTAGCAGCCTAAGAAACTTAATTAAAAGTTTAAGCATTATCCACAATATTTTACCTTAGATTGAAACTCTCTCTCTCTCTCCGGCCAGATGTGTCTCCTTTTATGGGTCTTCCTTAAATATGTGGCGAATTATAAATGCAATAGTCCAATTATAAGCCAACCTTTCTCATTCCTATGTTGTTCTACCATAACCCAAAATCAGGAAATAATAAAAATGTGTGTGTAGTCTTATAGTGTGATATATACATACACAATATGCATATATTATTATAATTCTTATTATTTGTATTACGGATGTGTGTGAGTGTATAGTAAAAGTTTGAGTTTTGGTAGGTGGCACTCGCTCTGGTGTGATGAGAAGTTCAGTTTTAGTATTTTTTTTATTGCGTTTTAAGATTAAGACAGTACTTAGATAGAAAGTAAGGTTGCATACAGTGAATCGAGGAGCGTGGATTGATTTGTAATTCAACAATGTGTGTGTGATGAGGTTAGTTGTTGTCAAGTCTTCGTATTTGCGTAGTCTTGAAATGATTGATTTGTGCGATTTTTACTTGGTTGTTGTTTCTTTGTGATGATAGATCAAAAAACGCGCCAAAAAACCCCCCCCCCCACCTACATAAGTCATATGTGCCATCTCCTTTAAGTATCGAGGTAAATGTCTTTTTAAATATGAACTGATTAGCAAGGGCATAACAAAAGGGGTTCACTGACGGACTGTTGGCCATAGCCAGAGAAAATAACGCGAAAACATATAACAAGGTGACTCATTATAGTAACTATATGCGGCTATATTATTAAGACCTCTCGACGGGGGCCAACACATGATACGCGGTCCAACAGGCCACAAGCAGCCCAAATAATGAATTTATTTTTTGGGGCGTGCCGGTTTCCGATTTGGATTTTGCCTACCCACACCAATGACAGAGTGGCCTTTTACTTTGAATAATTTACTAATCACGATAATCTTATCTGGACGAACTATAGGTTTGATTGATGATGGGGGATGATGCTTTTGTAATTTCAAGGAGCTGATTTCCTTAGTGGGGCATTGGGCTTGGCTGGTTGAACACGAACTTGTGCCCGATGTGGAGACCATTTTATTTGTGTATCCGATGTTTCACGTTCATCGAATTTTATTCCAGACTTTTTGAAGTCATCACACAGTGGGGACGCTGATAGGATGATTTGAGCGCCATGGCTGCCGTTGATGTTGTTGTTGTCGTCCCGCTTATTGTTGTCGTCGAGGCAGTTGAAGATGTTGTCACAGTGTTAGCAATCTGTGCCTTAGCAGCAGTTTTGGTAATGCCATTTTTTGTTGTAGCCACCTGTTGCTGCTGCTGCTGCTGGTGTTGCTGTTGTTGGTGTCCTTTGGAGGTGTATTGTAACAAAACACCATCGGCACTACTGTGACGTGGAAATAACATGATGTCAATGGAACTTTCCCGGCGCTCCTTATCAAAGTCTTCGAGACCTGTATAGGAAATGAGTAAATGTTTTTCAACATGTAATACATTGTTTCATTTGTCATGAAGTGGCTTCATGTGTTACTATGGAATGAGGAAGAGGGTGAGCAATAACAAATTTTTCTGGGGGTGGTTATGATGGAAGAGAGAAAGGTTAGAGGAATTTTCATTCACACCTTGCTGCAGGGAGGAACAGGTTGGTGACATTGACGTTGTGACCGAGGGTGGCTAAGAGTCTTTGTGTTGGTGTTGGTGTTGGGTGGATGCTCCTTTTTGGTTTGGGCAACCACCACCAGACCTCTAGCCCCCCTCGGGTCAACGTCAATGTCACCAACCTGTCCTCCCCTGCAGCAAGGTGATGAAAATTCCCCTAACCTTCTCCTCCATCATACCACCACAGAAATTTGTTTTGCTCCACCCTCTTCCTCATTCCATAGTACACATGAAGCCACATCCATGACAATGAACAATGTTGACATTGTTGAAAAACATTTACTCATTTCCTATACAGGTCTCGAAGACTTTGATAAGGAGCGCCGGGAAAGTTCCATTGACATCATGTTATTTCCACGTCACAGTAGTGCCGATGGTGTTTTGTTACAATACACCTCC
>PGFW01046830.1:8087-18407 GCA_003123925.1 Haematobia irritans | reverse complement strand
CTGCATATACAGTGTCAACCTTTTTGATGCAATGCTTAGCATAGCACCAAAAAAATTTTTCAGTGGTGGATTATTCCATCTCAGTAATGCTGGTGACATTTCTGAGCGTTTCAAAGCTTCTCTACACACAAAAAAAATAATTCATTTATTGTATGAATAGTGTTCCCAAAAATTTTCCAAACACGGAATTCATAAATTATATGAAAAAAGTTCATAAATTAAAAAATACAGGTTTTCATTGACTACGAATGTATACATAATATTAATGAAATTTGTAATTTTATAAATGTAGTATACATATTTTCAACATTGAGAAATATGTATTTTTACATAAAATATATTAAAAATATCATGCATTTCTATAAATATATCTCTTTCTTTTTTTATCTTTTTCGATTTTACCCCTATTCTTAATTGGTCAAAATGTCATGAACTCATTATTTAAAAAACCGCATTAAAGAATCCTTCGAGTAAAACACATTTTATAATATTTTTTATTAGTTATAAATATGAGCACCAATGCTTCCAGTTAATTAATAAAATTGTCAACCTATTTCAGCAATAAATAATCTTTGAATCGCGACGGCGAATCAAAAACTGAACTGGAAAAAACCAATACACAGGCAAAGCACGTGTGCTTTCAAAAACTTATGTTTGGTTTTGTCTTGTTTTTGTTATGCTTGTATTGTATAACATATGAGAAATCTATGTTGTGGTCTCTCTTGCTAAGAGTAAAAACCGGTATTTTTGGATATATTTATGTAAAGTTTCATTAATTACTGGAATAATACATGGCAATGCACATTAATTAAAAATTGTTAATTTAATTAACAAGTATTTACGAATAAAAAAAAATACATCTATTTCATGAAGAGTACATTAAATTTTTCAAAATGTACACATTTATGTAAAAATTCAATTATTTTTATTTTTTGGTGTATGGTTTGGTTCACTGCAATGTTGGAACGCCGTTCGAACTCATCTATAAAAAAGGAGGTCCCTTTGTCGTGAGCATTAACAATAGATTCGGGCAGCACTCAGTGAGAAGTTCACCACTGTAGGGCATCACAATGAACTGAATAGGTCTAAAACGTGAGCCTGTTTGATAAGAGTGTTTCAACAACTGTGGTATCACAATGGACTGAATAATCTAAGTGAGCTTGACATTATCGGGCTACTTACGTCATACATAGAAATTGCAAGGGCACTCACTACAAATTGATATCCTTATCCTCCGCATATAACATTGTAGTCTTATATTTCGAGCCTAATAGTTTTTGAAATCGCCTACTGGCAAGCGACTCGTATATAGCAGATTGGCCCTTTTCGAGTTAAGGATTTTACTGCAGGTTGACTTGTGTGAGTATATATAATGTCAACATTGTGCGAACATTAACTTCTCAGTCAATACGCCACTTCTATTATTGCTAATATTTCAGCCTGAAAAACACTACAGTGAATTAGGTAATATTTGCTATTCGAAGTTCATCACAATTTGGAAGCCCATCAGTGTTAAAACTTCTCTTATTCCTTGGGCCTGTGTTCACCGCTCTACTGTTGGCATTAGATGTTCAATAGTTGTTTCGGTCCTAGTGTATGGTCGCAATTACGTAGGCACATCTGGGCATTATTTTGTGGAGAATCGAATTTACCGTTAACCTTTTTTGTACCTACCACAGCCGGATTTGGTTTTTTATCTTCGCGTCAATTTCGAGCCGTCTACAAGACCTATGTTTGTTGCTGTAGCGAGTGTTTTTATGGCCAAATGTATCAAGTGCAGTGAATAAGGATGTCAGTTTGATGAATCTGGTTGCCTGAATCCTTTATTTGGCGTTTTCATTGGTTTTTTCCTAGGTTGTTTGTCCAGACGTCTATGACTGAAATTTGCACCTTCCGGGATATAAAGAATGGTGCGCTCATTGTTGAACTTATATCTTAAACTTTGTCGGCTGATTATTGAGGGGGCAGAGTCCGCACCGGCCCTACCAGTACTAACTCAGGTTTTTTAGCCTCGTTTTTTTACTAAGGTGGTTCTTGTAATATTTCTTGGGATATTGCACATTATTTTATCTGTAGGTCATGAATTTAGGTGGTGAAGGGTATTAATAGCCATATGCATTACATAATGTGTAGCGGTTTCTATTCCCTTTCTTATTGCCATTTTTTGCACGAGTAATCAAAGTGAACTGATAGGGGTGGCTTGGTCTGTCGAATACTTAATGGTGTACATGATAACTATCCTCTAGGCTGAGTTTCGATAAACTTAGTATTTGAAATGTGGCCGGCTTATATTTTGGATATTCGTAGTTTGCCGGAATACATATAGGGGTTCCTGTCTGTTTGGAAAATGGGTGTACTGTGACCACCGCTAGTCGGCGTGTGGACTGATACCGCTCAGATTTGCGATATGGATCATATTTATAGCGTCTGAGTTTATGTATGTATTTGGTTTTTAGGGTGGTATTTGTTGTGGGTTATTTTTTTTGCTGGTTGTTGTTGGTATGTAGTATATACGTTGGTGTACATCATTTGTCGGGAAATGTAGTCAGAGATATGATATCCTTCAAGGTCGTTTTCCTGGTGAACCTGGTACGTTGCATATCTCAGCTTGCCCGTCTGATGTTTCTAATGTTAAATAACATTGGAGGTTATTGTTAGTTGGTAATGCTAGTATTTCGTAGTCTTTGATATGAGTCCTCGGGGACGTTATTTCTTTTGATAACTGCTGCTGGGTTAACTCAGTTCATAGTTAGTTTTGGTGGTTGGCTCCTTCTCATTTGCTGCTTATGCTTGTACCTCCATTGATTTCTCTTAGTGAAGGTCCTTCGCTTTTCTTGGTGGTTATTTGCGCTTGTGTTGTGTTATGAGAGAGGCTTGTGGCTGCCAGCTTTTTCCTCATATATTTACTAAATTCGTTTCGTATATCCAACCAATATTGTGGTGGATTTTCACCCTTGGCTAGTGATTCCTATTGGGGTTCTAAGTAGCTTTCTAGTGTTGGATGTTGATAATCTTTTAATGTCAATCCGCTCCTGGCTTGTTGTGTTCGGATTTATCTTGCACAGTATTCATACGTTTGTTAACTGGTATTGGCAATAATTATTATTGTTCTTGGTATATGCAATTTCAAACTGAATTTTTGTAATGTATGCTGGTATTTGGTCTGATAAAGCTATGTTTTCACTTATAAACTCCTTGTTTCTAACTCACGATTATCATTTCATTCAGTTTCGTATGCATGTGATGGTCATTATTGTAGACGTCGAACTCGCTCTGCTGTCTGTATTTGTACAGTTGTGAATGTAGAGGCTTGGATTAGCACCCCTTATTTGTTAGAACTATTTGCCGAATATTATTAGTACCATTATATATTACTCTATGGGTGATCTCTCTTTCGTTGTGATTATTCTTTCACACTTTCCCGTCTATATATTTCTGGTATGATGTGCTGGCGTCGTCATTCTAGTTAGACTGATGTTTTGTGTGTTGTTTTAGTGTCCCAAACATAAGTCTTTAAACTGCATGTTACTTTTGGGAGGCTTATTTTGGAGTTAGTTGACCGTACTCTAATCGTGTCCCATTCGCTTTTTTATCTGTTTTACATGTCCAATATTATATTTGTGCTCCAATTTTAATGACTGGCGTACAGGACAATAGTACCTGCATATGTACATTGCGCATTATGTGGAAGTTAAGAATTAACTTGTGGGAGTAAGAGATTCTTTGAAGTATTGTTCTTCTAATGAGAGGGTGGAAACAGCAGTTTAAAATGATGTTTTTAGCAGGCGGCCATTATATTTTGTCGTATTTTTCTTGTTTTATTTATAATATGTTTTTGTTGTGGTTGGTTCGTATTTAGTTTATTATAGTACACTACCCACTTATGATGACACTTAATGATTACAGTAGTGGATTTTCTGTATTTGTGGCTTATCCGATGATATTTGCTGTGAAAATTGTTTGTTTTTTCGATGCATTATTTATAAGGGTGGATCTTTTGTGTGTGTGGGTATTTTTTTATCATTTCTGGTATTTTTGTTGGATCGCTCGGGTGACCTGTCACGTTGGATTTCAAGACATCTGTTGGTTCTATAACAGAGAACTGCAGTAGTATGCTTTTTGAGTTATTTGTTCATTTTCATGAAATAGAGTGTTTTTTGAATTCGAGCAGACTGGCTTTGCATAATTTATAGTTGTATATGTGTGGTTTATGGTTAAGAGAAATCTGCTATGCTATGGTGTATATTTGGCCGCTTTTTTATTCTACAAGATTAGTTTTTTGGTTTCTCTCCAGCGTATTGAGGCTCTATTTTTTCTGTTGATATCGGCTTGGTTCTGGTAAGCGTGATTTATAAGCACAAAGTTTTTTTCTTGCCATTATGGGTAGTGTAAGAGCAACTAGAATGTCTGTTGATAGAAGAACTTTCCATGGCATATCCTAAAAATGCAATGGGTTTTTTTTTGTGGTATTTGTTATTCTAGTTGAAATCTATTGTCGTATCTTCGTTTTCGAATATGGATGCTTGTTGAATTGCCAAGGGCGTTGTACTCGTTGTGATATAATGCTTGCTGTATCGTTTTTCTCGATTATGCTAGAGAGGCAGATTGATTTGTTTGTCCAAAAATGGAAGATTGGTCTTGATATCTGTTTTCAGGTTGTATCATTGTATGGTTTACAAGTTTTGGAATGGTCGCTACATGCCACACAGCTCGCATTCTCTATGTGGCCATTTTAGGGGAAAACTTCGGAGAACATTCATCTTCGAACGAAAGTGGATTTCTTCCGTGAGTGTTTTATTCGTTTTGTCCACCAAAGATGGCAGGTGCTCGATTTTTTGACGTATCGCTCTTATAGTAGTATTTTTATTTGTGTGGTTGCTATGTGATCGTCTAAGTCTATATAAGTGAATGTTAGTAAGTCCCAGCAACATATTCCATGACTTTGGTATAGTATATAGAGAGCTATTTCCGGAAGATTTATCGGGCTGATTGCGCGCGGGGCCAAATTGTCGAAAAATTTTGTCGCTCATACAAGCGTTTTTCTTGTTCCCGATATATTGTTTAGTGGACCAGCCTATAAGACGCGATCGCGGTCAACATTTAATATGAATATATTCTTCAAAAAGTAAATGTCATGGACCAATCTAACGTTTTAAATAAAGAATCGATGAGATTTTGCAAATTTTATGCGTTTTTTTTTTTTTTTTTATGTTTGTATTCATACGCTCGTGTATTTGCAGCGATTTGCTTTTTCGAGGTGTACGTTAGTCATATTCATACGGTATTGTGCTTTGTTCATCACCCATTTTACTTACGACTTCGTAGATTGTCTGATTTTCTTGTTCGATTTGATTTTTGCCGGAGTGGCGGAGATTGTTATCTTCATTTTATGGTGTTATCCTGCAATTAGGGTTACGGTAGAACTCTTTTTATTTCATCTTAGTTTTATGACTATAATTCTGTTAAGACGACCTTTGGGTATTGTTTAATTGAATATATGAATTTGTTTTTAAAAGACTGATAAATATAACTGGTCGTACAAATTACTTTCGCGGATGTAGCACAATTACATGATCCATATATAGATACGTGTGAATTCTGTAGTTAAGAGGGTAACATTCACTGTTAAGTGGGTCTGGTGTGATCTCTGTTTTTTATATAAGAGTTTTTTGTTGTGTAATCGAATAATTTTGTTCTTTCATTGTCCTATAACAGTTTCTTATATTGTAATAATATATTAATTATGAATCGAATTAGAGACTCCCACTATCTATACCTCTTGTGATTTCTGAACTGTCCCTACATCGGGTTATTAATATGTTTATTTATTTATTATTGTATTATTCTTATTATATATCTCGTGAAAGAGACTTGTCCTCCACTTGTTGCCATATGTAAACACAGCTTTAATTGTATGTTTTGTATTATTGCAGAATAACTATATCTATTTTTTATTAGTTTATCAATTATGTGTGGTGTGGAGTATATGCATGGGAAATTATTTTTATTTATAACTTGTTAGTTGTGACGGCTACAATGACAAAATTGCGAAATATTTCTTATTTTAGTATAATATACATGATATACATTGTTAGTTGTCCAGACAATGCCTTATAACCGTAGCTTTGGGCGATCCGGGATCCCGGTAAATTCGAAAAAAAATCTCGCTTTCCCAGGAATGGAAAAAGTCCGAGGAAAAACCCTGAAATGGTTAGCATTTGCATACAAAAGGTTATAGGTTCAATCCCAATTTCGACTGAACATCACAAGGTTTTTATAGCTTGATTAAATAATTCTTTGAATTAATTTAATTAAAATCGGTCATTGCCAGTACTCTGTCCACGGGACTAAAAACTTCCTATTTTAGTGCATGTGCTATACCATTATACCAAAAACTATTATTGAAATTGTGTATAAGACCTCGAATATTTCTTATAAAATTAATACGTGTGTGTGTGTTTGTTTTATTTTCAGGCTTTTCAAATTGCTACGCTTATAAAGGAGTATTCTGAAATTGTAAAATCGAGAAAAAATATGCAGAATTTCTCTTAAATTGTTCCATTGATGTCATTTTGTGTTTGTTCATTAACCAGTTAATAGTCAGCTGAAATATGAAGCCATGTATTCTCGTAATTTGTATTTTTCTGTTAATTACATTTTATTATATTATGAGTTTAGTATATTCCTAGGTTGTCGCTGTAAAAATTAAGAAAATAAAACATAAACGTTAAAATATACACCATGTAGACACACGGGATAAATGAAAATCGGATACGTTGTATAAGTAAACAATGCGTTTAACTACAAAAATATAAAAAAGTAATAAAGTAATTAACTACATTTTTTTATTTCATCACACAAATTAGAAGTAACCTCTCTTCAATTTTTTGCATTTTTTATTCATCCCTTTTAAAATTTTATTGCAATTCTTACTATTTCGTTTACATATTAACTTAATCAAATTAAATAAACATATATAATAAAATGCTGTTGTTTTTCAATTTAACAAGCATTCATGTGTGTATCTTAAATTCTGTTGAATCCTTCAAATTATATGAATAATAAAAAATACGATTTCAAATGTTAGTAGAATAAATTTCGAAATTAATACAAAATATAAATAAAATCAAATATGTTTTATTAGTCTCGAAAAAGACTGAAAATTATGGATACGAATTTACTGGTGATTAAAGAATGGCTTTTTTAAATATTCTGAAGATTACTTTGAGATACACATGAGAGACAGGACTTGGATTGGATTAAGTTATAATAGTAGTGTGGAATTCAGACTGACGTAGGCAATAGGTCTATACTGATCCAACAAACTACAAATATTTTCTAGACACATTCGAAAAATAAAATACTTAACTAAATAAAAGATTATTGAACGATTTGAACAATCCAGATTACCCTAGCCCCTAAAAGTATACAGCAAATAATATTCGAAATAACGAGTATCCATTATTTTTATATACAGCTTATTTCTTATATCCGGAAGAAAGCAATTGCGAACGAACGGTATTCACTCACTTTCGTCTAGTCTCTTTAACTTCATTTTGCTCGTTCGCATGTCTTATTTTCAGATCTTAATTTTTTCAAATACTTGAAAAAGACCCATTCTTTTTAAAAATGCACCCTCAAAAAAATCGCCTCTCTAACATATGTTTTTTTCTAACAGGTGTGATTTTCCATGAAATTCAATCTGGCATCAATATTTATGTGGCAAACTATTGTCACTTTTACAAATAGACAGAGTAGAGGAGATATGTATTTGTATTTCTACAATTAGAGTTAGTATATTGAAATGGTTTTAGATTTAGATATATATCACATACAGTATGCAACAAAACATATGCACGGCATTCTTTCTATTATTGAAACAAATGAACATATCTGCATATTCTACACACATGACTAATTTTTAATCGGTTATTTACGTACCTAAAACTTTCGGAGAGTTTGAAAATTTAAAATGTATAGATAAATCATATTATAAAATCGCCGACAAGACTGCAAATACGCTCCAATCTCTATTTACAAACACCAAGACACAACTTGATAACTGGACAAATCAATGTAATTTATAAAAATAAAATGCAATGTTGATTGCCAAACACAATGTCGAAAAGTATAATTGGAACGAAAAAAATAAATTAAGATCTAAATTAGCTGGAAAAGAAATGCAAGCAGAGCAAACCGACTTAGGGGAGAGAGAAAAACGAGAAAACTACAACAAGAGACTTAGATATACATTAAACTAAAACGTACGAACTGGAGGTGACACACGGGAAAGTGTCGTGACTCACGAAAATTTTCGTGACTCACGCGTAGTCGTCACATTTCGATTCTAATCACGCACACACACGTCGTTGCCATCAGCGTGAGTCATGAAAATTTTCGTGAGTCACGAAAATTTCGTGCCACGTGCCCACAGAGTTATCGAAAAAATAACAGGGTGGCACAGAGACGTCAAAAACTGAATTAATGCAAGACAGGCAGACAGAATATTTAATAAAATTTATGCTTTTTCGTGCTCAAAAACAGTGATTTCTACACAGAACATGGTAGAGAATGCTATGACAACGCATATTAATACACTGGTAGAAAAAAGACCGTACGACGTGACCATTACCGTTTGGTATTAATAGTTTAGCTCACGTTACCTTTCAATTTTGATACCACTTATATCAAATCAGTTATATCCGGTTTTATTATGGTATTAACTATCACATCCTAAAAACTAATTGGTCGCCTTGGTAGTTTATTTTCTTCACATAAAGTAAGTAGGCGAGTAAATTACAATATTTCTTGGAAAACGTGACGACCAAAGCATTGGTAAGTATAATATGTTTTAGCATAATTTATTCGTCATTCTTCTCTCATGCATAAGATGCGTAAGAGACATACAAACGCTTTCCAAATCTCACAGCAAACAACTTGAGATGAAAAAATGAGGTATATGTATGTATTTTATATATTAAATACATTAAAGAAAAATGTCTTTGTTGCGTGTGTTTTATTAAACTAACATGTATTAATAAATACCGGGTTTTGTTTCAAAACCCAATACCGTTTTGGTAGTATTTGGTAATACCGCACTGTTTATACATCAATACCTTTTTGGTATAAATATTAATACCGCTTAGGTATTATTTTCAATACCATGTTGGTATTTTCATAATACCATAGTTGTCGCCTTAGTAGTTTAGTTTGTTCAAATAAAGTAAATAGACGCGTTAATTTCAATATTTCTTGGAAAACATGATGTGACTGAAAAAACCTTAAATTTGTGGATATAGGCGAAAGAGACAAATTATCGTTATAAGTCCCATAGGAACGTAAAGTCATATATAGCAATATTTGCAGCGCCCACGAGCCCATGGCAAACATAAACATTATTTTTAACAGAACATACATGTGGTTGGCACGGGGCGTGGTTGAGACAGCTGCCGTACAGCAAAGGGTCGTGCGGTTCAATCTTCGACCAAACAACCAATTGTTTTTTTTTAAATTTACACATTATATTTATACCTATATTTAAATTTTTATAATGAAACTTCGCAAATGTTGGGTTATTAAAGATTTACAGTCAGAAACGTGCTTGATATAAACGAGATGGACTGAGATTTTGGATAAAATATTATTTTTTTATTGCAAATAATAAACAATTTTGAATAAAAACCTGGTTTTGGTATAAAAGTTTTGATTATTTTGGAAGGCAATTCAAAAAAACTTCTAAACAAATGACGGAACGTGGGAGGTCGAGTATTAACATACATAAATAATTTAGTATGAATTATTACACAAATTTAAATAATATTAGACTTATTAAATTAATTATTTAGACTTAGGGTATAAAAATTTGTTGCCTCCTTATCATTAAAGCAGTTCCCGAAACCAACATTATTAAGCGGTTTTACAGAAAATTGCTCCTCTCTTTCGGATTTTTCTCTCGCTGTGTTAATTTGATTTACTCTTTCGTCAACCCTCCCGGTTCTTTTATCTCTATTCTTTTCGTATACTCTCTCTCTGTTTAGCTCTCTGAATAAATATCACAAAGTTCATATATGATTTTACTCGAAATTTGTTAAATTTGATATATGTTATTACATTCGAAACCATATAAATTTTTATTGAAACAATGCATTGGCCAAACATATATATTTCTAACATATTAACATATGTGTTCCAAACATTTAGTGTTAGTTTGAGAACATTACATGTTTGCACTTAAAAATCTATATTGTGTTTTAAAAATTGTGCCGAAAAACACATTTTGCTTTATATTCGAACATATGGAAAACCATATTTTTTCTTAAC
>PGFW01046788.1:8902-20697 GCA_003123925.1 Haematobia irritans | reverse complement strand
ATTCTATAAATTTCCTTATTGATTGTCTCATCTGTTCTCTTTGAAATTTCAATTGCTTTAATGCTAGCAAACGATGGCAATTTGACGTTACATTAAATGAAAATTTCTTATAGAGCTCTTTGGACGTTTTCTTGTTTTGCAATTCTTAGAAACATGTGAACCTACAAAAGGCCGATGAAGGCGACATGAAGGGCACCATTTTTCACAGTTCTTTGAGGTTGAGTTTTTAATTGCCACAAGAGTCTCTGCCCAGTGTGGAGCACTAAAAAGGACTTCGAATTTCAGGACATTTACTACACCATTGTTGAAATAAGTTCGAAACATTCGATTTCGAATTCTTGAGATTGTGTTTTTCTATTTTCCTGCCAATTCATTCTATTCTTTCTTACTGTATTCCATGGGAACTCTTTCATTCATGGTTTCTTTGGCCTGTGATTTGTTTTATTTCCCGTTTGCTTTGGTGGCCGTAAGGTGGTGGTGTAATTTTTAGCAAATTATTAATGCTTTTGTTTTTTTTGTTGACTACTAATTGGTATGAAAATTGAATGAAATTAGTGCAGGAGAACAAACAAATATAATACTGCCAAACAATTAGTGGAGTATTAATTTCGAAAATAAGAAAGTAAACATCGTTAAATAGGAGACGCGATGTTTCATGTGTTTGGAAAAATAGGGGGAATTTTTTGTGAGTTGTTTGATAGCAATTTATCTTGAAAGTTGTACACAAATCAATATAACTCCGATGAAATTGAAATTTGTTCGGATCTGAATCTCAGATGTCAATAGCAGCGCAAGTAATAGTGACCTATTTTAATCGCAAAACCAGAAAGAGTTAGATGCTTTGAGTTAATTCTTTTTTTCGTCTTGAGATAAGTTCTCCATTGTATTGGGCGGGTCCCAGTAATATTTGTATGATATACATCACACTATATTTTACTATAGGATGCCGTATAAAACTTAGTCATTCTTGAACTCGCATATGTAATCCCTAATCTATCTGGTTCGTTTGGTGATAAACTATCGTTAAAATTGTCTTTGGATCAGTGTTAACTTCCATACGACAGATATCGACCTTGAACTGGACACTGTTGTATTCAAGTAAGCGGTGGTATTGCAAGCATTGGCACGACTCTGAGTATTGGCTGCGCCTCATAAAGAGCAAATATCATCGATCCTGGCAGGCCTGTAAATTCGTACCGATCGGTTCCGTTAAATTTGGTCGTTTATTATGTCTAACAACCATGGCACAAATTGTATATTGTTCTCCATACATTATATATGCCCCCATATAAACCGCATCCACGATTGAACGCCAAGGAGACTCATTGGAGGAGCAAAATTTTTTCATCTTCCGTTGAAAGCTTGGTAATGGTGTTAGTATATTACTCTAACAACCTATGCAAATATCCGATTATTGGTCTTATTAATCTATATATAGCCCCCATATAAAATCCAAGATTAACCTCGGACCCTCACGTGGTGTGGGAGCCATTTATATCGAGAATTGGAAATTTGTGTACGTTTGGTGTTTACTTATATAGCCGTACTCCTTAACAACCATGCCGAAAATTTTTTGCTATCGGTCATAATTAACATATATTACCCCCATATAACCCATTCCCAGATTTTGACCTCGGAGCCTCTTGGAGGAAGCAAATTTATCCGATCGGGTGAAGCATTTGGTACATTGTGCTAGGTATATGTCTCTAGAACAACATGCAAAAATTGAGTCCATTATCGGTCTCATAATTATTTATGCTCCTTATACTAAACGGATCCCCAGATTGGTATGAGCCTCTGGATCGGAATTTCCTACTTGGTGTGACAAGTCTAACTATTCATTAATTGGGCATTCGGCTTGAATAATTCCATCAACCGGTATTCAATTTGACCTCCGGAGCTTGGAGAGGGGCGCTTGACTTGATCATTGATTTCACTCTACAATTCTCACCCCATTCGAAGTGCAGATATTCATGCGCCGCATAGTGTGAGCCAATCCCTCAGCACAATTGTACAACTGAAAACAACTTACGGTCAACATTTATTTCACGATCCATTTTAAAGATCACCGGATCCTCACGATTGAACTCACGAGCCTTTTTAAGGAACAGCAAAGTAATACTGAAATTCAGTTGAAATGACTTGACCGTACGGGAGTCAAGAGGTTGGGCGCGTCCGGACTAAATTATTATCACCTCACGCCACTCCAGCTAAGATATTAATTATTCACTACGCATACAAATTGTCCAATCCAAGTCCGCATTGTCGATACTTAAACTAGTAACACGGCTGCCTCCAACTCACGATTACTTTTAAATACTCACTCATCGATGGACCAGAATTTATTAGAAATCGTTTAAGAAATTCAGACTTGCAAATTTAACTGGAATACAGGGAAACCAATTCTAGTAAAACAAGTAAGGACAAGCTCTTAAAGTCTTGGCGCGTGCCGACTATTATTATATCAATGCATCCACTTTGTAGACTAAATTCTTTCGATACCATATCAGATCCTGTCAAATCGTCGTTTGGCGGGTATATCATAAAGGTTTGTCCAATTACATATCATTTAAATATCACTCGATCTGGCAAAGACTCTTTGATAGGACTTCTACAAATCTATAGACTCAAAATTTAAGTCGGCTAGATCCACTAGGGAGGAACACAATGATCTTAGTAAACAAATCATGGGGAAAGTTAAATCTTGAAGCAATTTTAATCAGAACTTCGCCAAAAGTTTTTTTGATGATTTATCGGCTCGTATTATAGCATTGATATTAATTTTAATTAATGAGCAGTGGCGATTTTAAGGAATAGACATTTTTACGTGATATCTGGAGTATATTATAGAAGATTACAAATTCACCAACTTTGCTAAACTCTTCTTGCAAACATTCAAGCGATGGGATTTTAAAGGAATTGGTTCGGTACTTTGCCATTTGGTTAATCATGGTGAAAGCTAATTATATGGGAAACTATATCTAAAATCATGAACGCGTACTTTCAACCAAATTTTGGCACGCATAGCTACAATGCTTAATTCTTATCCCTGTGCAAAATTTTCAACTTAAACTCGGTAGCAAAAAATTGGCCTCTGTGAGATCAATGAGTGTAAATCGGGACCGAAGATATTATATAGGAGCTATATTCTAAATCTGAAAGCCGATTTTCAACAAATTGTGCCACGCATGCAACAATGCTAATTCTTAGCTCCCTGCTGCAAAATTTCAACTAAATCGGATTAAAAAATTAGGTTCTGTGAGTCATATGAGTGTTAAATCGGTTGAAAAGACTATATATGCGGACTATATCTGAAATCTGAAACCGATTTCAACACAATAAAAATTGGCACGCATAGCTACAATGCTAATTCTACTCCCTGTGCTAAAATTCAAAACTAAATCGGTAGCAGAAAAATTTGGCTCTTAGTGCGTCGATATTGAGTGTATAATTCGGCGCGAAAGCTATTACTCTTGGAAGTATATCTAAATCTGTAACCGGATTTCAACCAAATTTGGCACGCATAGTACAATTGCTAATTCTACTGCCCTTGTTTCAGATTTCCAACTAACATCGAGACCGAAAAACTTTGGCCTCTGGGTCATTATGAGTGTATAATCGGGAACGAAAGTATATATAGCGAAGCCTATATCTAAATCTAAACCGATTTCAACCAAATCGTGCACGTCCATAGCTCATAATAGCTTAATTCTACCCTGTTGCAAAAATTTCAACCAAATTGGGTAAAACTCTGGCTTGTGGACCGTACTTAGTACATATCGGGCGAAACGATATACTTATGCCGAGCTATATCGGTAAATGAACCATTTCAATAAAATTTGGCCACACTGACTATTAGTACAATTGTTCTTCTACTGTGTAAAAATTTTAAGTTAATTAGGGTAAAAACTCTGGCCTCTGGCGGCTTAAGTCCATATCGGGTGAAATACTATATATGGGAGCTCATATTCTAAGATCTGAACCGATTTCTTCCAAAATCAATAGGGATCTATTCTGAGCTAAAAACACACTATTTGGCCAATTGACAGTTCGATTGTGACTTCAAAAACTGCACCTTAGACTTTGATTACAAAAATTGTGTTCACGGACAGACGGAAGACGGACAGGACGGGACATCGCTATATTCGACTCAGAAGCCCACCCTGAGATTTTTTGCAAGGACACCATGTGTCTATCTCGTCTCCTTCCGTCGGTGTTGCAAACATATGCACTTAAACTTATAATACACTGTTCCACCAGTGTTGGAGCAGGCGTATAAAAAAAAAATATGGGAAACATTTAAATCTGAAGCAATTTTTAAGGAAAATTCGCAAAAGTTTATTTATTGATTTATCGCTCAGAATTATAATGTATAGAATGCTTTTTAGGAAAATTTGAATCGATTTTTACAACTTTTCGGCTAAGCAGTGGCGATTTAAAAACGAAAAATGTTGGTTATGTTGAACATTTTTGTCGAAATCAGAAAAAACATATATATGGGATGCTATATCTAAACCCTTGAACCGATTTCTGTCAAATTTGGCAACACTTCCTACACAATTGTACTCCTTGTGCAAAAAACTTTCAAGCTAATCGGGATAAAACTCTGGCTTCTGGGTCCATATTAGTGTATATCGGGCCGAAAAGATATATATGGGAGCTATATCTAAATCTGAACGACTTTCTTCCAAAATCAATAGGGTTCATCTGACCTAATTTAGGAACATGTGCCACAATTTGAAGGGCGATTGGAAATTGATCAGCAAACACAGACGGTACGGACAGGACGGCATGGTTTTATCGACTCAGGGACCCACCCTGAGCCATTAATTGCCTAAGACACCATGTGCTATCTCGTCTCCTTCTGGGGCTGTTCACAACATATTGCACTAACTTTAATTACCCTGTTCCACAGTGTGGCGCAGGGATAAATAGAATATATCGAGAGCCAAATTAATTTTAGTTAACTTAACGAGTGGTGAAATCCGATTTCGTAAGATTTGGACACTCGCGATCCTCTTTGGAGGAGCAAATTTATTCCGATCCGGTTTGTGAAACTTGGGTATGTGATGCTTATCTATATATTGTCCCTACAACCATGCCACAATTTTATTCTTATCGGTCATAAATTATTTATGAGCCGCCCATATTAACCGATCCTTCAGAGTTCTGCCCCTTGCGGAGCCTCTTGGAGGAGTTTTTTAAAGTTATGCGATCGGTTGAAAGTTAGTAAGTTTGATGTTAGTATATGGTCTTTGAAAACACGATGCCAAAATTGCGATTGGTTTTTGAGCTTCTGGCCAGGAGCAAATTTCAATCCGATTCAGTGAAACTTTGTATGTAAGTATGTGGACTACTAACAACCATGCAAAAATTGAGTCCATGTCGGTCCATAATTATATATAGGTCCCCCGATATAACAAGCCGATCCCAGAAGATTTTGATCTCCGGAGCCTCTTGGCAGGAGCCAATATTTATCTTATTCGGTTGAAATTTGGACATGTGCTAGTATATTGGCCGCAAACAACCGATGCCAAAAAATTGGTTCCATATCGGTTTCCATAATTATATGTCGGCTCGCATTATAAAGACGATCCCAGATGTTGACCTCCGGCCCTCTTGGAGGAGCAATATTCATCTGATTCGGGTTTGAAATTTGGCGTTACATTGTGCAAGTTATATGGCCCGCAAATAAACCAGGTCAAACTAGGTCCATATTGGTTATAGTTATATATATAGGCCTCAGATAAACCGATCCCACATCACACATACATTTGGTCTCCACATCCCAGTATAAAGCGAGGTCTGCTCACCGCCAAAATTTCAACTCTGGGGCTCTCTAATGTACGCGCCAGAACAAGTCCATATTCTGGTTGCGTAGACTAATTTGCTCTCTCTCTTAGATTACCTTTTTGTCTTCAACTAAGATCAGGCGAACCGCCTGACTGGGACTAACTTACAATTGTAGGAGCGACGATCTTGAAGAAGTTTTAAGTACCCCTTGTTCATCGTAAGTATCACCACAACCCACAGTAGATTCGATTGGGTGGATGACATTCTTTGTGTAGAATCCAATCACCAGGCGCTTACATAAGACGCGCGGATCGCAGACTTACCGGCATAATTTACTTGCGTTCGGGTGTTAAAAATGTCTTCTCCATTAAGGAGTTAGCATAAGGGCGCCAAAATTGGAGTATATCTCTCCCAGCAAAGATCTAGTTACTTAAAGGCTGTTGAAAAGTTCATCTCTGCCCGAACGCCGAACACATGTACAGTCAGCCCGCTGTACTAGATTGGTATCTGCCGCGTTTGTCTTTTCAATGGCTGCTTACTTAACCATTCCTTATACGTATATCTGTCCATACAAGCTGCGGACAAAAATAACTGTCTGATAATATAGATATAATGCATTTGGGCACGTCAACTTGTGCCTGCGTCTTCGGGGCTAGCAGCCGCGTAACCATGACAAGTGTCATAAAACGATTTTCTGATGTCCTTGCGAAGGGGATCTCCATGCATTCGCTTGAATAATTTTTTACTTTTTCCTTTCTGACCTATATTGAAAAAAAAAAAGTAAACTTCCACATTGTTTTCCTCTTACAAACTTTTTCAAAAAACCCTCCCTACACACAAATAATTTAAAATTCAAAACAATTTTTTTAAATCAAGTAGAGAAAGGTTCAATATGAATATTTCTTTCCCCCCACATGCGCACCCTTAATGAAGTTATGTCAGTCACATTCTGTTTAAAGTTCACAACCCCTTTTCATGTTTTTTGGTCGCCCGATTCGAAGCCAGACTCTTGCAGAATTGAAAACTTTTTCCATTTTGTCGGTTAAACTGTTAAAGTTTATTCTGTCATATCATTCATTCATTGTAGTATTAAATTTCCCATCTTCAAATGATGTTCACACTATGTGGAGAAAATTGGGTTACTGTTGACGCCTACCTAAAGGCATCATCTCTAAGCACAGTCGACATCATGGGCGAAAAGCTTTATTTTCATAGACAAATGGCAAAGACAACTGTCAAACAAAATTGGCACGGGCACCTCGTGTATTTTAGTAGATGCACTCTGTTTTTTCATATAGAAATACTTTCTGTGGTTATTTTTACAGTAATGTTATTGATTTAAATAAGTCCACATCATTTTTTAGGAGACCCTTCAGACAGATTGTGACAGAGCAGATCTATTGTCTAATTTTAAGAGAATCAAAAACAAAAAAATAGCGGGGCAACAAAACAATATATCTAAAGAATAAAGAGTTCTTCCTCTCACCCTAAAAGCCCTTGCCAATACTATATTGGAACAAAGGGAATTCTACCATATACTTTGGTCTATTGCTCTAGATTTAAAGGATATGTGTCCTTTGTGATTGAAAGCCAAAGTATTTGTATTATTACTTATATGTTTGCTACAGGAGAATAAGTTGTACCATCCTCCCCTTTCAATTTAATTGCAATTGTGTCCATATATCATTTGAAGTTTGTTGGCCTTGCGTTGTCACCATCTTTATTTCAAATTTTCTGTTAAAAGAGCGCTCCGTTAGTTAACCACTTTTTTTACCACGAGACTCTTTTGGCCATAGTCTTTTGTAGGCGTTTTCATCGGCCTTTAAAATTTATCTTGGCCTGTCGCATACTTCGAGGAGAAATTGTCCAATTCGCGCGGGTCTGTTTATATTTTTCGATTGTCGCTTTGCATCGCCAAGATGTAGAGTTTCTTTGTGAATCCTTTTGGGTTGTATTTGATGAAGACCTTTATGGTGCTACATTATGTACTGTTATGTACTGTATATATGGAACGGTATTTGGTAGTATTTCAAGTCATTGTATGCTTCTTGACTTCACAGCTTAAAATAATTTTCATAACATCTATTCTACTTTTTTTTATTGATGACAAAAGCGAATAGTTACCAATAATTCGGTGTTGCCTCGAAAGACAGAAAATAATCAAATAGCGAAAATTTTCGTCTCAATTAAGGTTTGATCAAGTTTTTTTTAATGGACTTGTAGAAAAATAACGCTTGAAACGCGTATCTTTATTGAAAGATACAGCAGAAACAAGTTATGTGAACGGGCGTTAAGTTCGGCCAGGGCCAAATCTTATTGTACTCCACCATGGATGCATATGGAACACATTGTACTAGAAGACTGTCATCCACAAGTCGATCTACTTGGGTGTTGGTATCTTAAAACTTCCTTAACATTCGTTTTCTAAATTGTGAGTTTTAGTCCATACCCGTCGGTATATATTTAGTTACAAAAAAAGTGTATGTTATAGGTAAGTCTCACAAATAATTACGAATCTCGATTATGGTACTTTTGCACGGTAAGTAGAGAGCCAGAAGGTTTGAAATTATGAGAGGAGAGTACGCTCTATATGGGGGTATATACAATTATGAATCCCCTAATTATGGACCAATTTTGTGTGATTGTTGAGGGATATATTTATAACGTAAAAGGTGATACGGTCAAAATTGGGTCCAGGAGGGAAAACGGTTCGTCGTAAATCGGGGTAAATATTGTTTACTTAAAAATCAAATTAAATTTCTTTTTTCAAGTTCTAATTATATAAATCGCAGCGAAATACTTCAGTATAGGCTTTTCGCTTCTTCCAAATTCGCGAATTGCAGGTCGGGTCCCCTCACGGCCTGACACCTGCCGATAGATTTTCTGTACAGCCACCTTGTCCACCTTCTTCGCCGCAGAAAGCCAGTTTGCCTTGAACTTTGCGGTATGCTCGCTCGTCCTTAGCAGTTTTTGTCTCGTTTTGGGTCTCTTGACAAATAGCCCAGTACTTTCTCAATTGGGCGGAGCTCTGGCGAGCGAAGGCATCGGCCGCGCGCGACGCGGGCGGCGGGGCTGGAACGTGTGGCGGAGAGTTCTTGTCTTGGGAACCACGCTGCACGTCTGTTGGCGGCGTGCCACTACATTGGCCTTTTTGCCGTAATGGCAGATGACAAATCGGGCCAAAACAGTACGGAACACCGTTGTTTTGTCATTCTTCAGGAAAGCAGTCAGACGTTTATTCAAACACTCTTTTTCACGCTAATTTCTTTGGTTGACAGTCGCCGGGAAGCTATGTGAAAAAAGCTGCTTTTCAAGCCACAGGTTACAGATGGCTTGCCAACAAAAACAGATATTCCTTTGCGCAACTTTCCACAGTTTTATGTGCTTGGAAAAATATCTCTGCTACCTTTCCCCTCTTTTGCGTATTAAAACTTCCTGTCCCGGAGCTGCTTGTAGTCGGCTTTGGACGTCAGTTTCGTCGTCCATTACCCACGCAGTCAAAACTTCATCAGCATCGTCGTGTATACAGCCTCGGGGCGGAGTCGCCCGCTTTGGGCCGTCCCACCCGGTATTTTTGTCTATCATCGCGATTTGGAGTCCCACTACCTTCTTGCAAACGTCGATAGTTCCGGCCTCGTTTTTTTGCTCCGGATGCCACGGTTGCTTTTAGACGATACAAACCTCAGCTTATTTTGTTGGCATCTTCTATTACATTACTAGCACAATGTACCAAATTTCAATTGACTCGGGGATGAAATTTGCTCCCTCCAAGAGGCTCCAAAACCAAATTTCGGGGGATCGGTTTATATGGGGGTATATCAGAGATGTCTGTATCCAAACTTTTTTAGGTTTGCGACTGTCGCAAAACTGTAAAACGTGCGCAAACGTTCACATAGCGTGCTTGTAAATGGCTATAAAGTAACAAAAGTTCGGCAAACTGAAAATACTTTAGTCGCGTCTAGCTTACCCGGCCAGGCGGAACGTGCGATGATATCCAAAGATTATGGTTATGTCGCGAAGAAGTTTTAAATTTCTTAGGAAATGTTCACAATTTCGGTTTAGTCCCCACATTTTCCCTTATGCTTTCACGAGTACCAGTCGGTTAACCGTGCGATTTTCTCTTCCTTTTTTAGCTTGTAAGTTCAGTGCTCCTGTCCAATATAAACCCAATGGTATTTTGCCACCACTCACCAGCGGGAATTCGATTACATCAAGAAATTGCTTGACCATGCGAAAACTTCACAAATTTCTGCAGAAACCCACAGCGATATCGCTGTCAAACTAAATTAAAATGTCAGAGTTCTTCTATTGCAAACATTTTGGTTTTCTACAAGGTTACGACTATTTGCTACACCACAACACACATCCAGACTTTTATTATCTCTCCCGTCGCAAATGCTTATGTCGCTCAAAAGTCACAGTTGTGTGACCAGCAACCATGGGCTATATCATGATTGACGGACTGATATGGGACCACTTTTGGCCGGATGGCTGCTTAACTATCATTAGTTACTTACCCACCACGTACCAGATCGGATGAATTTTGCTTTCTCCAAAATCGGCAACGGAGCTCAAATCTGGCCACGGATCGTTTACTATGGGGGCTATATATAGTTATGCATTCTCTATTATATTATACAATTTATACATGTCAAATGGACTGATTATTTAACCAATTCCTTGCATGGTTGTTGGATACATATACTGAACATCACGTAACAACATTTCAACGAATTCGGATGAATTTTGCTCATTCCAAGGGACTCCGAGGTCAACATCTGGGGGGATCGCTTTATATGGGGACTATATATAATTATGGGCGATTTCGGACCATTGTTGCATGAGTGTTTGAGGTCAATATACTTCAACACCACAGTACCAAATTTCAAACTGAATCAGATAAATTTCATCCTTCCAGAGGCCTCCGCAGAGGTCAAATCCGATCACCAGATCTGACCTCCGGATCCTCAAATAATGATAATATATAATATATGGAACCGTGTGGCCCATCTTTTTGCGCCATTGCATTAGAGACCATATAGAAATAACCATGTTAGCAAGTTTCAAAGCCGGCAATCGGTATGAAATTGCTTCTCTTAGAGGGCTCGCAAGCCAAATCAGGGGATCAGTTTATATGGGCGGATATATAATTATTAACTTGTGTCACAATTTTTGCATAGTTATTAAAAGACTACTCTACACCATGTACCAAATTTCAGCCGGATCGGAGGCAAATTTGCTTCTGCTTAGAGGTCCGCAAGCCAAATCAGGGATCGGTTATATGGGGAGCTATATATCAATTATTGGACAGATGTGGACCAATTTTGCATATGGTTGTTAGAGATATATGCTGACACACTGTACCAAAATTTCAGCTGGATCGGACGAACATTGTTCTCTGATTAGAGTCCCGGCAAGGCCAAATTTAGGGTCCTTAAAAGTGGGGCTATACGTAAAAGTAGACGTATGGCCCATTTGCAATACATCTTGACCTACGATCAATAACAACTTCTGTGTATAAGTTTCAAGATCCATAAGCTTGTTTAGTTCGGAAGTTAGCCCGTGATTTCAAACAGACGGACGGAACGACTCAAATGCCAGATCGACTCAGAATTTAAACACAACGACCCAAAATATATATACTTTATGGGGTCTTTTATAGAACTGACGCTGAGATAGACAGGACCAATCTCTACACTATAGCGTTGAGGCCTTAGGTCTTGTCATATTAAATCTACAATATTAAAGGAACCATAAAATTTAAAATCTAAGAAACTGAAAATATGTAAAACGGAGGCATGGCTTTTAGAAACTACTTAGAGAAGCTTGTAGATCAGAAGGTCTGGGTGAGGAAGCTGTATGCTTGAATTTTATGTGTGGCAAATGTAGTTCCCAAAAACTTCACTGTGGGCAACTTTAGGTCCCAAGGACTTCAGTGTGGGAACTAAAGCTCTAATAGGCTACACAGGTTGCCACTAGTGCAACAAAAAACTACCAGTTTG
>PGFW01046750.1:2526-14313 GCA_003123925.1 Haematobia irritans | reverse complement strand
GCCAAAAAATAAAGCTACCAAAATTTTAAAAATCTTACCACAATCTACTACAAAAAAACGGGAGAATACAATTTTGGTCAATATTTATTTATATACACTGAAAAAACAGTAACCCACCAGGAAGAAACTTTCCGTCAATTTTAGAAAATTTTGATTATTTTTTAGAAAAATCTTAAACTAAACAGTATTATCAAACGCTGCGCATCACGCGATATCACAAAAAATAAGTAAATATTTTCGACAAAAGTCATGAACATTTTTAAACTCTGTTAAAGAAAATTTTTAGTTGAATGGAAAAAAGTTGCGAGTTCAAAATTGCAAGAGTCTTAAGTGACATACGAAAAGTTCATGATGAAACGCATTTGTATTAAAATTCACAAATTTAAAGAATTAATGAACTATGTTGTGAGAAATTTAGTAAATTTAGTAAATCTCTATGCTTAATTTGTGTATAATTTTTTCCATTTTTAGTTAATTTAACTAACGTACGCCCGCACAAAAAAATTATTAGCAGTTAAAGGAATCTTTCTCCAAACATTAATAATTCCATGAACTAAAATAAGAGTTAAATTGGCTTAAGTGAAATTATAGAGTTCACTTTTTTTCGAGTGTAGAAAAATTTTTCTTCAATTTTTATTTATAATAGATAATTTTCTATTAATTTTTCAATTGAAAATTTTGTCAAAAATTTTATTTTTATTTAGAAAATTTTGTCAAAATTGTATTACTATTAGAAAATTTTTGTCAAAAATTTATGTCTATAAAAACTTTTTTCAAAAATTTTTTTTTTTTTGTAGAAATTTTTCTTCAATATTTTTATTTATATAGAAAAGTTTCTTGAAATTTTTATTCCCATAGAAATTTTTTGTCAAAATTTTATTTCTATAGAAAATTTTCTCTTCAAAATTTTATTTCTATAGATTAATTTTCTTAAAATTTATTCCCATAGAAAATTTTGTCAAAAATTTTATTTTCTATAGAAAATTTTTTTCTTACATTTTATTTATATAGAAAATTTTTCTCAAACGTTTATTTATATAGAATTTTAAATTTTAATCCCATAGAAAATTTTTGTCAAGAATTTTATTTTCTATCAGAAAAATTTTGTTCCTAAATTTTATTTCTATAGAAAATTTTTGTCAAAATATTATTTTATAGAAAATTTTGTCAACATTTTTATTCTGCCTAGAAAATTTTGCAATATTTTTATTTCTATAAGAAAATTTTTCTTCACACTTTAATTATTTAAAGAAATTTTTTCTTAAAAATTTTATTCCATTTAGAAATTTTTGACAAAATTTTATTTTTATAGAAACTTTATCAAAATTTTTTCTATAGAAAACTTTGTCAAAAATTTATCGTTCTATAGAAAATTTTGTCAAAAATTTATTTTTTATAGAAAGTTTGTCAATATTTTATTTCTTGGCTCAGGAAAATTTGCAATATTTTTATTTCTATAGAAATTTTTCTCAATATATTTAATTTATAATAGACAATTTTTTTCTTAAAATTTTATTCCCATAGAAATTTTTGACAAAATTTTATTTCTATAGAAAATTCTGTCAATATTTGTTTCTATAGAAAATTTTGTCAAAATTTTATTTCTATAGAAAAATTTTCTCAACATTTTATTTATATAGAAAAATTTTCTCAACATTTCATTTATGTAGATTTTTTTTTTAAATTTTAATCCCATAGAAATTTTTGTCAAAATTTTATGTTTATAGAAAATTTTATCAAAATTTTAATCTCTGAGTCGTTTCGTCCACTTTTTTTGGACGTGATGCCAGCACTGCCAGTATCACCGGATAAGCGTCAATGGTAACGGAAAACACGATTTTATGCACATTTAAAAAAACGCTGGAGATTCCTAACGGTTGATCACTTGTGATCTTTCCAGGCAAATATAAAGCATTTGACATTATCACGCTTGATCGAATGACCATATTTTCTAAATGCATTAGATCGAAAATACTTTTGTAGGTTAGGTTAGGTTACTGGTTCCTATGCTCTTGAATTCAGGCTCACTTAGGACTATTCAGTCATTGTTGAATACCACATTGTGAACCTTTCTCTCTTATCACTGAGTGCTGGCCCGATTTCCATGTTTAGCTCAATACAAGGGACCTGCCTTATTATAGCCGAGTTCGAAACGGCCGTTTCCACATTGCAGTGTTGAAACCACTTAGAGAGCTTGAAACCCTTCAGAAATGTCACCAGCCATTACTGAGGGGGGATAATCCACCGCTGAAAACTTTTTGGTGTTCCGGTCGAAGCTAGGAATCGAACCCACGACCTTGTGTATGCAGGCGGGCTGCTAACCATTGCACCAACCGTGCTCCCAAATCACTTTTTATTTAGAAATTTTATCAACATTTTATTTTTATAGAAACTTATCAAATTTACTGCTGATAGAAAATTTTGTCCAAAATGTATTTCTATTAGAAAATTTGTCAAAAATATTAGTTTCTATAGAAAATTTTGATCAAAATATTATTTTTATAGAAATTTTGTCAACATTTTTATTCTTGTTAGAAAAATTTTGCAAAATTTTATTTTCTTATAGAAAACTTTTCTCAACATTTTTTTATAAAGAACATTTTCTTAAAATTTTATCCCATAGGAAAATTTGTCAAAATTTTATTTCTATTAGAAAATTATTGCAAAAATTTATTTCATAGAAAATTTTGCCCAAAATTTTTTATTTTCTATAGAAATTTTGCTCAAAAATTGTATGTCTATATAAATATTCAACATTTTATTTCTATAGTTAGTTATATAGAAGTGCCTGAGTTCGAGAGGGAATGGATTTGGCCAGAATCCACCAAACATTTGGTATTAACGGCTTGTGAGAGAATTTTGCAAACATATTATATTTCTGCTAGAAAATTTTTGCAAAATTGTATTTCTATATGACAACTTTTCTCAAACATCTTTATTATAAAGAAAAGTTTTTCTTAAAATTTTATTCCCAATTAGAAATTTTTGACAAATTTAATATGAAATCAATATGTCATAGAAAATCAAAACAAAAAATTCAATCAAAAAAAAATCTCAACATTTTTATTTATGTAGAATTTTTTTTTTTTCAATTTTAATCCCATAGAAATTTTTGTCAAAATTTTATTTCTATAGAAAATTTTTTCAAAATTTTATTTCTATAGAAAATTATTTCAAAATTTTATTTCTATAGAAAATTTTGTCAACAAAGTTTATAGAAATTATAAAAATTTTATTCATATAGAAAAATTTGTTCAAAATATATTTTTTATTAGAAATTTGTGGTCAAATATTCATTATTTATAGTGAAAATTTATCAACAATCCGATCAGAAAAGCAAATTTTTAATTTTCTATAGAAATATTTCTCAAACATTTATATTTTATAAAGAAAAATTAATCCATAGAAAATTTTTGCCAAAATTTTATTTCTATAGAAATTTTGCAAAATTCTAATTTCTATAAAAAATTTTTGCAAATGTATTTCTATAAAAAATTCTTTAAAATTATTTCTATAGAAAATTTGTTCAAAAATTTTATGTCTATAAAAACTTTGTCAAAATATTATTTCTATAGAAAATTTTGTCAAAATATTATTTCTATAGAAATTTATTCTATAGAAAATTTGTCAACATTTTATTTCTTTTTTTTTTTTTTATAGAAAATTTTGTCAAAATTTTATTTCTGTAGAAAATTTGCTTAAAATTTTTCAGTTTATAGAAGTGCCTTTGGTTCGAGGAGAATCTACCAAAAACATTTGGTATTAACGGACTGTGAGAGAATTTTTGTTCAACATTTTATTTTAATTTGTTAAAAATGTATCATTTATAGAAAATTTATAAAATAAAAGAACAAATCAAAAATTTTATTTCTAATAGAAACTTTGTCAAATTTAGTTCTATTAGAAAATTTTGTCAAAATATTATTTTTATTAGAAAGTCTTTGTCACATTTTATTTCTGTTAGAAAAATTTTGCAATATTTTATTTCTATAGAAAATTTTTCTCAACATTTTAATTTATAAAGAAAATTTTTTTTTTCTTAAAATTTTATTCCATAGACAAAATTTTATCTTCTATATGAAATTCTGCCATTTCTTGTTTTTCTATAGAAAATGTTCAAAATTTATTTCTATAGAAAATTTTTTGCTCAACATTTTATTTAATAGAAAAAATTTCTCAACACAGTTCATTTATGTTAGATTTTTTTTAAATTTTAACTCCCAATAGAAATTTTTGTCAAAAATTTTATTGTTTATTAGAAAATTTTATCAAAATTTTATTTTTATAGAAAAATTTATCAACATTATATTTTTATTAGGAAAATTTTATCCAAAATTTTATGGTCTGCTTAAGAAATTTGTCAAAATTTGATTTTCTATAGAAAATTTGTCAAAATATTAGTTCTATAGAAAATGTGACAAAATATATAATAAAATTGTCAACATTTTATTCTGTAAAATAATATGCAAATTTATTTCTATAGAAAAATTTTCCCAACATTTTTTATAAAGAACATTTTCTTAAAATTTTAATCCCATAGAAATTTTTGACAAAATTTTATTTCTATAGAAAATTATGTCAACATTTTGTTTCTATAGAAAATGTTGTCAAAATTTTATTTCTATAGAAATTTTTTCAACATTTTATTTATATAGAAAAATTTTCTCAACATTTTATTATGTAGATTTTTTTTAAATTTTAATCCCATAGAAATTTTTGTTCAAAATTTTATTTTCTATGCAGAAAATTTTCTTTCAATTTTATTTTCTATAGAAAATTTGTCAAAATTTTATGTTTATAGAAAATTTTATCAAAATTTTATTTCTAATTAGAAATTTTTGTTCAAATATATTTATAGAAATTTTTTTGTTCAAATATTGTTTTTATAGAAAATTTTGTCAAACATTATTATCCGCAGAAAATTTTGCCCAAATTTTCATTTCTATAGAAAATTTTTTCAACATTTTATTTATAAAGAAGAATATTAATCCCATAGGAAATCATTTGCCAAAATTTATTTCTATTAGAAAATTTTGCCAAAAATTTTATTTCTATCAGAAAATTCTTGCCACAAAATTTTATTTCTTACAGAAAATTTTGACGTGTCAAAATTTTATTTCTATAGAAAATTTTGCAAAAATGTATTCATATAGAAATTTGAAAATTTTTATTTTCTATAGAAAATTTTGTCAAAAAATTTTATGTCTATAGAAAACTTTGTCAAAAATATCTATTTTCTTATACGAAAATTTTGTCAAAATTATTATTTCTATAGAAATTATTTCTATAGAAAATTTGTCAACCAATTTTATCTATTAGAAAATTTTGTCAAAATTTTTATTTCTGTAGCGAAATTTGTTAAAATTTAGTTATATTAGAAGTGCCTTTGATGTTCGAGGGGAATGGTTTGCAGAAAATCTACCAAAACATTTGGTATTACGACTTGTGAAGAAAGAATTTGTCAACATTTTTATTTCTGTAGAAAATTTTGCAAAATTTTATTTTTTCTCAAATTTTATTTTTATAAAGAAAATTTTCTTAAAATTTAATCCCAGTAGGAAATTTTTTGTCAAAAAAATTTTATTTCTATAGAAAATTTTTTGCAAAAATTTATTTCTATAGAAAATTTTTGCAAAATTTTATTTCTATAAGAAAATTTCGCCAAAATTTTATGTCTGTAGAAAACTTTGTAAAAATTTTATTTCTATAGAAAATTTTGTCAACATTTTATTGTCTACGAACATTGGCTGAAAAAAGGGATTCCATTATAAAAACCTAAACCGTATGGTGTATAAATTTGAATATTTAGACACCATATTGGCTACACTTACTTGTCGGGATCTGTCTGAATGGCTTCTGTCTTAAAGTTTGCAAAGCAGCCCTATGTGGTGCCGGTGAAACAAAACTATGTTTGATCCTTAAACAAATTTGATATGAAGTTGATAAAATAAAAATTTTCATGGACAATACTTCATGTAGAAAAAGTCTAATACTCTAGATGGAGTATTTCATGAACAATTTTGTTCCTTGCTTTTTTATATGCTGGAATTGGCGAAATTCCTTGAAACTCAGAACAAAAATTGGTTGTTATAAATCCAAATTATAGATCTCACACATATAAACTTTTAAGTTAAATTGGGGAAGCTTTAAAAATTTAACTGATCTTCTGGAAGAGAGCTACGTCAAATCGGATCCTGGAATTCTATTTATTGATTCGCCGACCGGAACATTGTGGCCGTATGTTTGCCTTTAAGTAAAGTCATTATCTTAATAAGTAAATGTTTTCGTACATTTGATGAAAATGATTTTTGATTTTTTTTATGAAAATAATCCGCTTCGTAAAATATTCCTTTGAAATTCGTAAAAGCTTCTTCACAAAAGTCGTAAGGCGAATATTTTTAAGAAAACTACTAATTTGTACTGTACCATGCGGCATATTTGGTAAATTACAAAAGTTGGTTAACATATTTATTTGTATCAATGGAGAATATACAAAGTTAATTGAAAAAAATTTTTTGAAATTTTGGAATGAAGTGTTGATTCACATATTTAGAACTATAAATAGATTTTCAATATCGTTAGGAATTTCCACACATTTTAAAGCATTGCAAACGAAACTTTTTCTATGAATAGAAAAAACGAAAGCAATTCATACGGACAAACCAATAAGATGATATGGGAAAAACTTCGACCAAATAACTACCCTCTAGTTTGAAAATGTTTCAATGGGTTTTGGTGGTATTACTTCCATTCATATTCTCATATAATCCTTGCGCCAGTATAATATTATACAATACACAATAGTTCAGTCTCATTGGTCACCGTTGCCATCTGATGGTATTTTGCGTACAAATTAACTTTTTTAAGCGAATTTAATTAACAATTTTTACTTGGAATTATTGCCCTTTATTGACGCAGACATGCACACACCCAATCACACAATATACTCGTTACAACAACCCTGGGAAGGACAACGCCGAAACATATTTGTTCCACAATAAGAATCTCTGGTGGTTGATGAAGATTTTTTTTGTTTGCGGTTTGGTGAAACAAAAGAAGAGCATAGGAGATCTGGTTGGAACATTTATGATGTATGGCTATTTAATCTGATTTGGATTGAATTCCTGAATTGAAATAAACAGAATATTTTCAAGTGATCTTGCATGAACGATTAGAATGGGTTTTAATTGATTTACAATGAACAGATTTTCTCAATCCCTAGGTTAGGTATAAGTGGCAGCCGAATAAGTTTCAGGCTCACTAGACTACTGATAACCACCATTACGCGTCAAAACTTTTTGTCAATATTAAAACTTGGACTATTTCTTTTCAATTTGCATTTAAATAACTCTGAACACCCCTCATTTTGAAGGTGTTGTTGTTAGAATATTGCTCCTATTTCTTGATTTTGGAATTCACTCTATCAGTTGTCAAAATCCGTCCAAGCAAGTTAAACAATAACGCGCATCGCTGAAAATCCGAGCTACTCGCACGCAAAGCTGGCAAAATCGCTAAAAAGTTGCCAAATTCATCCATCTATAAAAATAATATGTTGGGCGAACTCTTTGTCGACAGCCAGGAAGTCTGGATCGGGCGGGAAATCGAAAACCCCTGGAAGCCGCTGAGACGGACAAAGAGAGCTGCCGGGTAGTTTCAAGCGAAACCCCTAACCTGCTCTCTCCTAAGATGCGCAAAATTAAGCTGGGTGTACTCGTCTCAAACCGTGCAATCGAGCCAAAAAAACAGCCGACTATCGACTTACAAAGAAGGGTAGTGACTCCAAAATTCGCGAATGATATTATATCTAAAAATTACGACGGGCCAAAAGCGCTGATCCGGAGCTGTACACGGCGATGCTGACGAAAGTTTTGACTTGCGTGGTAATGCGACGACGAAACCTACATCAAAAGCCGGACTACAAGCAGCTTCACGGGACAGGAAGTCTTTATAACCGGCAAAAGGAAGGGGGAAAGGTACGCAGATATTTTTCTAAGCATATAAAACTGTCAAAGTTTCGCCAAGAAATATCTGTTTGCCAAGCCATCTTTTTTCATCATTTTATACTAATTGAACAGTGAAAAAGAAATTTAATTTGCTTTTTTAAATTACAACATTTCACCGATTTTCACGCGTTTTCCGCTTGACCACCATTTCTTGACCGTATCACCATGTGTAAACTTAAACATATGGGCACTTTCTAGTTTTAACGCTGAACTTTCGATTATTTTCTCTCTCTTTTGAACCAACATTAGCAGACTGCTTAAGTTAACGTTTGGCAGGCCGCCAGTAATCTAAGCCTATATGCCTCCTTAAAAATTCGCTTTACGCCTTACACATAAATGCCAGACACTCACACTATAGGTGTTTAAATTGATTCCTTTTTTCTCGCACCATAGTTTTTGCAAACATCGGCAAACCTAACGAGCGACTGGTGGGGTGTGGTGTGTGTATGCATAATATCGGGTTTAGTGTAATCTTGACGTCTTGAGAGTATCATTTGTGAGTAATGTTCTATGTGTTTGCGGTTGTAGATGAATGGTGTGCAGTTATTGCTTTTTGGTCTGTACTAAGCCCTGCGATTCTCCCATCGAAACATTTGTTGCGCTATCATGAATCACGATTCTCACGCAGGTAAGAGCTTGCGGGTGTAGTGCCCTAGAGGAGTGTCATATGCTCTTATACTAGGGATTCTTAGTTCCTGTATGCGGCTTGGCTTAGACGTGCATCCGGCGTCGCGAGGTCGGCGGCGTTGATTGTTGTCTCGTGGATGCTAGGTTGCACTCATGATGTAGTTTGAGTTATTGATCTTCACAGCCATGCTCGGTTGAGAGATTGCGGCGCAGTCGATGGCCTTTTTTCGAGTTAAGGAACACAGAAGGATTTTTATTGCAGGTCTGGACTGTCCATAATAAAGGCAAGATTTCATGCATTAGTATTTTGACAGATTCACGTGGGATATTCAGAATGTGTCAAGAGAAAAGGATGCTCAGTATTTGCTATTGACATTTCATCATGAATAGACTTCACTAACGAGCAACGCTGCCAAATCCATTGAATTTATTTACCAAAATCAGTGGCAGTAAAAATCCGCTTATCGTAAACAAATGCACGATGAGGCTATTTCTGGTGAATGGCTAGCGTAAATAAGCAAAATTGTCCGCATTTGGAGTTGAAGAAACAATATCTCCTAAATATTAATCCAACCCAAAAATGCATGTTTTGGTTGTGGTTTGTACGCTGGTGGATCATTCGGACCGTATTTTTCAAAATTGCTGTATCCAAATCACGTGAATGACGATCGCTATCGTTCGATTGCTAACAAACTTTTTTGTTTGCCAAAAATGGGAAGAACTGAACTGGTTGGACATGTGGTTTTCAACAAGATAGCGCATACATGCCACACCAGCCTCGCGATTCTTATGGCCATTTTGAGGCGAAAACTCTCGGAGAACAATTCCATCTCAAGAAATAGGACCGGGTAAGTTGCGGCCACCAAGATTTCAGCGATTTTGACGCCTTTAGACTACTTTTTTTGTGGGGCTACGTTCAAGTTCTAAAGTTCTACAGAAAATAAGCCAGCAACTATTCCAGCTTTGCGAAGACAACATTTTCCGAAGAAATTCGTGGGCTATTCCGGCCGAAATGCTTCGAAAATAGTTGCCAAAATTGACCTTTCCCTATTATTGGACCCCTAAGACGCCACCCGCCGTTCAACATTTAAATGAAATTATCTTCAAAAAGTAAATGTCATTGGACCAATCTAACGTTCAAATAAAGAACCGTGAGATTTTGCAAATTTTATCGCGTTTTTTTTTAAAAAAAAGTTATCAAGCTCTAACCAAATCACCCTTTATTATGCCAACACTTTGTTAAGGCTTAGTTAGGTACTGTGGCCAGCCACGATGTATTAGGCTCACTTAGGACTTATTCAGTCCATGTGTTTTGATACCACATTGGTTCGAATTTTCTTCTCTTATCACTGAGTGCTGGCGCCGCTTTCCATGTTTAAGCCTCAATGACAAGGGACCTCCTTTTTCTAGCCGAGTCCGAATCGGCGTTCCACATTCCTAGTGAAACACACTTTAGACGAAGCTTTTGGAAACCCTCACAAATTTGTCACCAGCATCTACTGAGGTGAAGATAATCCACCGCTGAAAAACTTTTTGGTTTTCGGTCGTAGCAGGAATCGAACCACACGACCTAGTGATGCAAAGGCGGGCATGCTAAACCATTGCACCACGGTGCCCCTAAATTGCCAACATTTGTCTGAACAATTGACATTCGCTCAAGCCAATTCGCCCACCTCTCCTTATTGCTTAGTATATTCTGTCTGAAAAGCACTACAGTGATTGGGTAAATCGTTTCGCCTATTTTTCGAAGTTCCAGGTCTTTAGAATATTACCTCCAAAACCCACTTCTGTTCCACAAATTTGGAGACATCCAGTCGATCGAAATCTATATGACGTTTGATTCCCTGCGGGTCTGTGTGCAGCCACCGTGCCTTCACTGTTGGGAATTTTAGAGTATTCAAACTTTTTTTTGTCGAAAACTGTTTCGGCCAGAGTATTAATCCACTACCGTTCTGAGCACATTTCTGGAATTATTTTTAAGGAACCCGAACTTGTGACCAAACCCTTTTTATCCCGACCAACCGCGATTAGCCTCGCGCAACCGCACAGCCGTTGTTGACCAGCTGACTTGGTTGCGCCAAATGATCTAAAGGCAATAGATTTCGCAGCATTGGCATTAAAGGGAATCTCTTCTATCTTTACTTGGATTTTCCGCTTAGAATTTAAATTCATTTTATACCCTAAACCATACGTGGTACAGGGTTAAATAAGTTTGATCTGCCAAAATGTGCCTACCCGAAAGTATTTGAATTTTAGGACCCCATAAAATATATACCGCATCAGACTCAGAATCACCTCCTGAGTCAGATTAGCGTTCGTCTGTACCTGTTCACGGATCCGATCGCATTATTAAAACCATTTTTGATGAAATTTCGGTACAGGGAGTTTTTTGCGTGGCACAAAGGACGAAACGCTATTTAAATTTGGAGAAATCGGATCAAATTTTTAATAGTTAGCTCCCATATATATTGTGGGGTGTGAGGAGCGTTTTGCTTGGCGAAGAGTGGCAACCTTTTTCCTGGGCCAAAACAGCAACAGAAGTTACAAACGAACTTGGAAATAATTTTCGCGAGCACTTAAATTAATAGGCTAATATATGATTTAATTCAAAATAGTAGGCCAATCAAACACCGCTAAAATTCAGTGTGACCTGCATGAATTATGCAGTAATCTCACTTGAATAGGGTTATTTCTACTTACATCTTCTTTGAAATGAATAGTTGAGCATTGTAACAGGGCTCCCATTAGTTTATGTGGATTCCAGGTAACTGAATCAGCTCTGTAATGAGAACGAAAGAAAAAGGCAAACGAAAATTTAGATGACAATCAAACCACAAATGAGTAACAAATTAAATTACTTCAACAATAATCTGCAAATCAAAATCACATTTCATCCAAGGGGGGGAGAGAGAAGGATCTTCTGAGCAAATATTTATGAAGATGATATACTTGGATTTCTATTTGAGAAACAAGTCTCGTATTTGCTTTTATTAAATGCCACATTCAGATACAAATTACAAACAATTAACACTAATCCACACAACATTCACAGCACGCGGCATAAGGCACTCTTCGAAAGGCACAGTGAAAGACCCTGAACTTTACCAGCATCCAACCCATCCGCCTATACTTTATCATTACACTCATCCCTCACTCA
>PGFW01046745.1:10969-21735 GCA_003123925.1 Haematobia irritans | reverse complement strand
CAAATTTTGACCGTATCACCCTTTAGTACGAAAATTTCCTTCTGCTTTAGTTCCGTTTCTGTGTAATAATATCGCACAAAAAAGAATAAAAATTCGATAAATAAAATCTCTATCCTAATTTTAATTTTATACAACCTAGAGTTAAAGCTAGAAAGCTCCCCTAAAATTTATTTTGTAGAATCGGGATCTTTGGCTCGTAGACAAGGTTAAAATCGTTGAATCCAAGTAACCTGTTTTTTTTTTTGAGTGTACCCAATATAACTTCACAATTAATTCTCACACCTATACTCTTATAGTTTTTCCATAATTCATTTAAACAATATTTTCATTAATTTAACATGCCAATGAACTTACCTTACGGCCACTGTTTCTACTTAGAAAACAGCCAGTGGATGTGCTATCGCACATTAACTTTGTGTGTGAGGAGAAAATTTTGGTAATTTTTTGCGGACTTTGCCGCTCACACAAATTCGCACAAATACACAATGAACACACACAAACGGACAGCTTGCAAGGCCCACACGATGCTCAAAACCCACGGACACACACACACGCACAAATTTTAATGGATTTCTAAGAAGTATTCACAAAAATCCTGTGGGTATGACGCGCGCGCACATTAATTTTTGCCATGTTTTTGGCTCATTGTCCTTGCCAAAGTATTCGTATGGCTTTTTAGACGTTTATTCGTTGTATAGGCAAGCGGAGGCAGCCACATCTCTTTTGGGGATAGGATCTAATTTAGGTTTTCTTTGTGGCCCAAGACCATAACATTTAGTGTAGTCTTTGGCTATAATTAAATGGTTACTAGTTCACCTTGCAATTCATCTCCATCGAACTTGCCGTTCATGGACGTAAAAACTTTCATAATTTTATTTACCCTCGCATCATAGCATGGGGTATATGTAACTTTGTCATCTCTCGTTGTGAACACCAGGGATTATCGAAATATTGCTTCTAGACCCCATAAAGTATATATATTCGTCTGGGTCGTGGTGAAAATCTGAGTCGATCTAAGCATGGTTCCGTCCATCCGTCCGTCCTCTCCAGTCTGTTGGAAGATCACGCTTAACTTCCGAAACGAACAGATCTTATCGACTTGGAAACTTGTGACAGGAGTAGTTGTTATCGCAGTGTAGGTTGCGGATGTGTATTTGAAAATGGGCCATATCGGTCCACTTTTACGTATAGCCCCATATAAATGGGACCGTCTCAGTATTTGCTCTGTGGAGCCTCCAACAGAAGCATTATTTCATTCCGATCCGGGCTCGAAATTTCTGGTTACAAGTGCGTGTTGAGTATATGGTCTCTAGCAATCATTGCATAAAATTGGTCCAAAGCATGCGGTTGCTAGTAATTATATATAGCGCCCATATAAACGATCCCAGTTTGGGCTAGTGGAGCCTCTAAGAGAACGCATTATTTCAATACGATCCGGCTGAAATTTGGTACAGCGTGTTGGGTTATGGTCTCTGAACAATCATGCAAAATTGTCCATATCGTCCATAATTAAGTATAGCCCCCATATAAACCGATCCGAGCAATTCTGGCGCCTTTGCGGAGCCTTCAAAGAGAATGCAAATTCGCATCCGATCGCCGGCCTGAAATTTGGTACAGGTGATGTTTGTTATATGGTGCTAACCAACGCATCAGCAAAAGATTGGTCCAGTACATCGGTCCCATAATCTTATGATATAGGACCCCAATATAAAGCGATCTCTGGCAGATTTTGGTTTTGCGAAGGCCTGCATAAGAGAAGCAAAATTGCATCCGATCCGGCGCTGAGTTGGTAACATGGTATTGGGTATATGGTCTCTAACAAGCCTGCAAACAATTGTCCATATCGGGTCCGATAATACATATAGGTCGACGAGGTAGGAGTAAGCGCTGCCGACGGATGCGATGGCAGAAGTCGGCAGGAGCGGGTATACGATCCTCAGATTGTGGGTTGCGGCGAGCCTCAGAAGAGAAGACAAATTTCATCCGATGTCTCGCCTTGAAATTTGGTACAGATCGTCCAACATCGGATTCAACTAATTATATTATTAGCCCTCTATAATAAGGCCGAATCCCCAGAATTTGGCTTTGCCGGAAGTTTTGTTCCCAGAGAGAAAGCAAATTTCCCTCCAACTCCTGTTGTTACTTTTGAACATGGTGTTAGTATATGATCAAGTAAGCAAACCGTGCCAAAGATTGGTCCATATTCCGGTCCCTAATTCATATATAGCCCGCCATAGTAGAAACGGTCTGCCAGATTAACCTCCGAGCCTCTTGGAGGAGCAAAATTCATCCGACGGTACGTTCAAAATTTAGGGAACGTGGTTACGTGATATGAGTCGCTGTAACAAACCATAGCCAAATATTGGTCCAGATCACTAGGACAAGAAATTGGTCCATATCGCATTTAATAATCCATCGGTTGCCGACAAGAGCCAAAATAAATCTACCAAAAGTTTATTTCTATAAGAAACGATTTTCAAATTTTATTTCTAGAGAAAATTTTGTTTTCAACGATTTTATTCGTGTTCATAATAAAAATTTTCGACGGATTGTCAAAATATTATTTCTATAGAAAATTTTGTTCAAATTTTATTGCGGTTTCAATGAATCATGTTTGCGTCCACGTCGACGCCAAAAATAATCACCAAGATGTTATTTCTGCTAGAATAATTTCTCGTGTCAAAATTTGTTTGTCTCATAGAAAATTCAAATTTCAATTTTTATTTCTATAGAAAATTTTGTGAAAATTTTGATTTCTATTAGAAAACATTTTGTTAATAAATTTTATTTCTGCCGTAAAAAAATTTTGTCTAAGAAATTGCTTTATGCTCTAGCTTGCTCAAAACTGACATTATATAGCGTATTGGATCGATGCTTGTTTCGATTAATATACACCACGGTATGGATTACCTGCCATCGGCAAGCGTTACCGCAACTTAAGTAATTCGGATTGTGGATTGGCAGTGTTTAGACGAAGAAGTTCTACCTCCCAATCCATGCATGGAGGGGTATCTTCCGGCCTTGGGCCGACATTACGGGCCGTAGTGATACTTGTTTCTTACATTAAATATTATTTTTTTTAATTTGATTAAACCATATTAATTGTATCAGTTAATATTTAATTGATTGCGTTTTTCAATTTCAATCCACTTTTTGATTGGAAATATTTTCATGATATTTTTTTTCTGTGTATCAATATTTTAGCTTTCATATAAATACACACTAAAAAAAATTAATTATTATGGACTAAGAAGATTAAGGAACTTTTGCAATTGATCTTCTTTTTCCATATATTCGTAGTTCGAATAATAATTAATTATAAATGAAATCATCACTTTATAAAGAAACTTTATAATCTTTGCTTCAAAAAAATTGTTCACTTAATTTATGGACGATTCCTCTTTCATCACTCATTTAATACCGGTATGTCTTTGAAGTAAAGTAATATTTTCTTTAAAGTAAAGTAAAACCATTTTGATATGAAGAAATCCTATTTAAATTATTCTGACATATTGAATCTTTGGATTAAAGATACAAAAATCAAAAGTAGGATAATACTTTGTATGAGAATTTTGCATCTTTGGTTTAATGTTTTTTGAAATTAAAAAAAAAAAAACAAAAAACAATTTTTGTTTGGAACTTTCTGTTATAATTGAATTAACTTTTGTTGATATATCACAAAAAGTAAACGAAAATTCGATAAATCAGATCTGTATCCTAATTTTAAATTATAAAGTCTATATTTAAAACTAGATAGCTCCTTTAATACTGGCTACGAATCAGTACACTGAAAAAAATATTGTCGTGAGGTCAAAGATTTCATGTCTGTCTCTTAAAATACGAATACAAATTTTGCTTAGCATAGAAGACGCATTTCTCTAAAATAAAGTTATTTTCCTTGTCCAAAAGTCGATAAACTTTTCAATGAAGTAGTATTGTCCTTATAATTAAGTGATTTGACTTAAAATGGGTGTCTTAACATGAAAGAAAAATATTTATAAGGCTAAGGTCAACTTGACTTTAATTAATTCCAGAAAAATTCTTTAAATTAATTGAAATTGTCCCTTTTAAATTGTTGTCTTTTTGCATCTTGACTACAAAGCAAAAAAATCGTTCAAAAATATGGACATTTTTTTAAATACTTTATTTTAAAGACGTTTTTTACTTGAAACACATAGATAATTTCTACTGGAAGGTCGAGTCCTAATTTGCGGAAATAAAGTTGCCGTTAACGTCGTTTTTGAAGGACTTTGATAGCATTATGAGAAAAGCGAAAAAATTAAAATTGCTTCCTAGAAGCAAGTACACAAACCTAAATTTAAAAAGAGAATTGTGTCTTAAAAGTATCCTTACTTGTATTCTCCGCTTCTTTGGCTCGGGAATCAATACCAAATTTTTTAAACAAAGACAAAATCTTTGGAACCGAGTATGCTTTTTTGCAGTGTATTAATTTCTAAGGAAGATCAAAATCTTTTGAATTTTTTAATGTTCCGAGGATTTAATTTCATAGATCAAAGTATGAGAGATCCGAAAAATGGTCAAGATCTTAATTACATAATCTATTTACTGATAGAAAATAAGATGAAAATAAGATCTCAAAAAATTGACCGCGATCTAATGTAAACATAATTATATCTATTCCTTTATATATATTTTGATCTGATGTTAGATTTGGTCATATATGGAAATATATATATAATTATATCTTATCATATCTGGGCATATCTCCTAATATCTAAAGGGGCCAATTTTCAGATCTAATGATATCTGATTAGATCCCTCAATTTTAACACGGATTGAGTAAAAAATTGAGAGATCTAATTTGATATGATTAGATATGAGCAGATAAGAAAAATGGTAAGATCTAATCATATCTAATTCCTATGGAAATAGATCTAATCAGATCTCAAAATTGTCCTAGATCTAATGTCTTAGACATAATTATATATATATTCCAATATGAGTTAGATTTGTTAGATCTCGGTTTATATGGAATTACATATAATTATATCTAATTCTATATTATGATATCTGGGTGTGTCTGCCAAGGAACCAATTTTGAGATTTAATAATATCTAATTAGATGCACAAATTTTTACACGGGGTATGAGTTTCTAAATAAATTGAGCTTTGATTAAACCATTACAAAATTAAGCCTTGCGATAATTTCGCATGTGCTCTTTATGTCTGTACACACATACGTTTATAGTTGACAGTCAAAAAGCATTGGTGGTACGCCAAAAGAATGATCCAAAGGTTTTGACGGTCATTTAAGGATTGCTGATTATTGAAGTTCTAGCAGACATGATGATGATTCCTTAAAATAAAGCAGTTTTTAGGCAGCTATCATGCTTTAAATCTAGGCTCCATTAAATTTCATTTCGTTTTAGCGATATATTAACCCTCTAATGCCCAATCCCGCCTTTAGGCGGTCTTCATTCAATAAGGAAGCTTTTAGTAAAATTGGGTAAAATAAAAAGAAAACTTAGTTGAAACAGTTCAAGAGGCTTTGCACCATATATATTGAATTTTACCGTATACATTTTTCTTGTTTGTTTTCTTGCTTTTGTGTCGTTAACATTGAAAATTTAATCAGCTGTCAAAAAATTGGGGCATTAGAGGGTTAAAAAAGCTTCAATCGCGAAATTAATTGAAGCAATTCATTTTTAATTGAAATTTCTTCAATCAACGTAAACACATTTTTTTTGTCAAAATTCGTTTTTATTATTCAACATAGTTCCCTTCAAGAGCGATACAACGATTATAACGACCTTCCAATTTTTTTTATACCATTTTGGTAGTACTCCTTCGGTTTTGCCTCAAAATAGACCTCAGTTTCGGTGATCACCACTTCGTTGCAGCCAAATTTTTCCCTGCGCAGCATTCTTTGAGGTCTGAGACCGAGAAAAAGTCGCTGGGGCCAGATCTTGGAAGAATACGGTGGGTGGGGAAAGCAATTCGAAAGGCCGCAATTCATGATATTTTTGGCCATCGTTCTCAATGACTTGTGGCACGGTGCGTTGTCTTGGTGGAACAACACTTTTTTCTTCTTCATATGGGGCCGTTTTTGCCGCGATTTCGACCTTCAAACGCTCCAATAACGCCATAAATAGTCATTTGTTGATGATTTTTCCTTCTCTGAGATAATCGATAAAAATTATTCCATGCGCAATCCCGAAAACACCAGAGGCACCATTAATTTGCGCAGCGGACTTTTGAGTCTTTCCACCTTTGGAGACGGTTCACACGGTCGCTGTCCACTCAGCCCCGACTGTCGATTGGACTTCAGGAGTGTAGTGATGGAAGCCATGTTTCATCCATTGTCACATATCGACGCGAAAAACTCGAGTGTAAGTTAACAGCTGCAAACACCGCCGCGCTCAGAATATCAACACGTTGTTGTTTTTGGTCAAATGTGAGCTCGCGCGGCGCACCCATTTTGCACAAGCTTCCCCGCATATCCAAATATTGATGAATGATATGACCAACACGTTCCTTTGATATCTTTAAGGCCTCTGCCTATCTTCGATCAACTTCATTTTATGGTCATTCAAATCATTTTGTGGATTTTGCTTGATGTTTTCGTCGGTAACCACCTCTTTCGGGCGTCCACTGCGTTCACAGTCCCCTGTGCTCATTTCACCACGCTTGAATTTTGCATACCAATCAATTATTGTTGATTTCCCTGGGGCAGAGTCCGGAAACTCATTATTAAGCCAAGTTTTTGCTTCCACCGGTATTTTCCCCTTCAGAAAACAGTATTTTATCAAAACATGAAATTCCTTTTTTTTCCATTTTTTCACAATAACAAAAGTTGCTTCACAAAAGACGCTCTATCTCACAAACTAATTGACTTACAGACGTCAAATTTTGACACGAATCATTGAAGGTTGGTACTATATAAAAATAATATGCATTTAATACTAGCGATGCCATCTATGTGTCAGACCGGGGACTTATCAGCCAACCTGTTAGAAATATTTAAACCCAACGAATAAATCTGAGACTATATTTGAATCTTATTTGTCGTTAATCCAAATTTTTAATATATCAGTTAATTTAAAGATTATTTCTTTATATCAAAAATTGTTTTCTCTTCTTTAAGGATATATCTAACATTAAATCTAAGCTCTATAAATTTAAAATTCGTATTCAGATCCCATATATCGTTCTATTGTTGCGATATATCAACAGATAATGTACAAATAAATGTCTGTTTAAAAATCCAAATTATAACAGATACTTAATTTAATCACTTACATTAAAAAAAAAAAAACTTTAAAACAAAGAAGAAGAAAAATCCATAAAATAAGTATTAAAAATAGTATGGATTAAGAATCCCAGTTAATTTTAATATTATTTCTTTAGGTTAAAATTTTTTTTCTTTACTACAAAGGAAATATGCCTCAACGGAGGGAAACTAATTTCAAAATAAATCAACTTAAATTAAAAACAAGTAAGGAAAGTCTAAAGTCGGCCGGGGCCGACTATATTATACCCTGCACCAATTTGTAGATCTAAATTTTCGATAACATATCACATCCGTCAAATGTGTTGGGTGCTATATATAACGGTTTGTCTCAAATACATACATTTAAATATCACTCGATTTGGACAGAATTTGATAAACTTTTACAAAATCTATAGACTCAAAATTTAAGTTGGCTAATGCACTAGGGTGGAACACAATTTTAGTAAAAAAAAAATATGGGAAACACTTAAATCTGAAGCAATTTTAAGGAAACTTCGCAAAAGTTTATTTATGATTTATCGCTCGATATATATGTATTAGAAGTTTAGGAAAATTTGAGTCATTTTTACAACGTTTCTGTGGTCATATGAGTGTAAATCGGGCGAAAGCTATATATCGGAGATATATCCAAAACTGAACCGATTTCAACCAAATTTGGAACGCCTCTGTGGGCAAATGAGTGTAAATCGGACGAAAGCTATATATGGGAGCTCTATCTAAATCTGAACCGATTTGACTGATATTTTGCAAGTTTTTCGAGACTCATAAAATATTCGGATGTACGGAATTTGAGGAAGATCGGTTGATATACACGCCAATTATGACCAGATCGGTGAAAAATAAATATGGCAGCTATATCTAAATCTGAACCGATTTTTTCCAAAATCAATAGGATTGTCTTTGAGCCGAAACAGGACCCTATACCAAATTTTAGGACAATCGGACTAAAACTGCGAGCTGTACTTTGCACACAAAAATACACCAACAGACAGACAGGACGGACATCGCTAAATCGACTCAGAATTTAATTCTAAGCCGATCCGTATACTAAAAGGTTAGTCTATGATTACTCCTTCTTGGCGTTACATACAAATGCACAAACTTATTATACCCTGTACCACAGTAGTGGTGAAGGGTATAAAAATAAACAATTCTTAGAGCAAATATTATGAATTTTCTTTTAATTAAAATAATTATATTTGAAACAATTTTTATACCCTCCATCATAGGATGGGGGTATATTAACTTTGTCATTCCGTTTGTAACACATCGAAATATTGCTCTAAGACCCATCAAGTATATATATTCTGGTGGTCGTGGTTAAATTCTGAGGTCGATCTAAGCATGTCCGTCCCGTCCGTCCGTCCGCCGTCCGTTGCTGTTGAAATCACGCTAACTCTCGAATGAAACAAGCTATCGACTTTGAAACTTGGCACGCAAGTAGTTGTTATCGATGTAGGTCGGATGTTATTGAAAATGGCGCTATCGGTCACTTTTACGTATAGCCCCACATAAGAGGACCCTCAGATTTGGCTTGTGGAGCCTCTAGAGAAGCATATTTCATCCGATCCGGCTGAAATTTGGTACATGGTGTTGGTATATGGTCTCTAACAACCATGCACAAATTGGTTCACATCGGTCCATAATTATATATAGCCCCCATATAAACCAATCCCCAGATTTGGCTTGCGGAGCCTAAAACAGAAGCAAATTTCATCCGATCTGGCTGAAATTTGGTACATGATGTTGGTATATGGTCTCTAACAACCATGCAAAAATTGGTCCACATCGGTTCATAATTGTATATAGCCCCCATATAAACCTATCCCCAGATTTGGCTTGCGAAGTCTCCAAGAGAAGTAAATTTCATCCAAGCCGGATGAAATTTGCTTCTCTTGGATCTTTAACAACCGTGCCAGAATTGGTCCATATCGGTCCATAATTATATATAGCCCCCATATAAAACATTCACCAGATTTGACCTCCGGAGCCTCTTGGAGGAGCAAAATTCATCAGATCCGGTTCAAATTAGAAACGTGGTGTTTGTATATGGTCGCTAACAACCATACCAAAATTGGTCCAATCACACAAAAATTGGTCCATATCGGTTCATAATCATGGTTGCCACTGGAGACAAAAATATTCTACCAAAATTTTATTCCTATAGAAAATTTTGTCAAAATTTTATTTCTATAGAAAATTTTGTCAAAATTTTATTTCTATAGAAAATTTTGTCAAAATTTTATTTCTTTGGAAAATTTTGTCAAAATTTTATTTCTGGAAAATTTTGTTAAAATTTTATTCCGTTCATAATAAAATTTTCATCATTTTCAAAATTTTATTTCTATAGAAAATTTTGTCAAAATTTTATTTCTATAGAAAATTTTGTTCAAATTTTATTCGGTTCATAATCATGGTTGCCACTCGAGCCACAAATAATCTACCAAGATTTTATTTCTATAGAAAATTTTGTTAAAATTTTATTTCTGTAGAATATTTTGTCAAAATTTTATTCTACTTTGTCAAACTGAATTATATACGTATTGGATCGATCTTTTTTTATTTAATATATACCACGTATGGACATACAATTTACATACATACAATTTAGAAGATGGTGTTAGGAGGTTTAAGTACCTTTGCCATCGGCAAGCGTTACCCGCAACTTAAGTAATCATTCTTGTGGATCGCAGTGTTTAGAAGAAGTTTTACGCATCCATGATGGAGGGTACATAAGCTTCGGCCTGGCCGAAACTTACGGCCGTATATACTTGTTTTATTTTCTATTGTATCCTAAAATTTACGTTCGCATAATTTTTCATATTAGTCTCGAAAAAATGTTCCCCAGTGCTGCAGTGACTGGTCTATTGTATTTCATTCGGTATTTAAGTAATTAAATAAACTCGAAATTGTCTAAAAATAATTGTACATAAATGTAATACATACATATCCATGGCCTAACAACAATTGTTCATTAGTGTCCCTATTCGTGAGGCGAAACACAAATGTCATTTCCATACATTGTATTCATGTACATTTTCATGCTTGTCCATGATAATAATGGTTCTGGGACACTTTCATTTAAATTATAGACAATTAAAGCACTCAACTACCACCGAATTAATATTTAATCAATTTATCAATGGACAACAAAACCAAAATATCATATAATTCTACTTTTATAGGCAACAAAACGCGATATATGTATATAGAGAAGAAAAAAAGAAATTCATCGGATTAATGCTAGAAAAAAAAAAAACGAAAACAAAAATAAACAACAAAACTATATTACAAATTATACTCAGGAATACATACAAAAAATAATCTAAATCTAAAAAAAAAAATAAAAACAAAAACACCAAACGCTATATCCGTCCATAATCAAAGCAAAACAAAAAAAAAAAAAAACAAAAACAAAAATAAGGAAAACCCCAAAACTATCAAAAACTGTTTGGTTTTAACCAAAGCAACCGGAATTAAACTTCACTGGCAGCACATTTGAAAATCATGTGGA
>PGFW01046745.1:0-10944 GCA_003123925.1 Haematobia irritans | reverse complement strand
CAGGCGAAACAACAAATGTCATTTCCATACATTGTATTCATGTACATTTTCATGCTTGCCCATGATATAATGGTTCTGGACACTTTCATTTAAATTATAGACAATTAAAGCACTCAAACTACCACCGAATTAATATTTATCAATTTATCAATGGACAACAAAACCAAAATATCATATAATTCTACTTTTATAGGCAACAAACGCGATATATGTATATAGAGAAGAAAAAAGAAAATTCATCGGATTAATGCTAGAAAAAAAACGAAAACAAAAATAAACACAAAAACTATATTACAAATTATACTCAGGAATACATACAAAAAATAGCCTCACGAATAGGGACACTAATGAACAATTGTTGTTAGGCCATGGATATGTATGTATTACATTTATGTACAATTATTTTTAGACAATTTCGAGTTTATTTAATTACTTAAATACCGAATGAAATACAATAGACCAGCTCACTGCCAGCACTGGGGAACATTTTTTCGACCTAATATGAAAAATTATGCGAACGTAAATTTTAGGATACAATAAGAAAATAAAACAAGTATATACGGCCGTAAGTTCGAGTAAGTGTCGGCCAAGCCGAAGCTTATGTACCCTCCATCATGGATTGGCGTAGAAACACTTCTCTAAAACAGCTGCATCACATAGTCCGAATTACTTAAGTTGCGGTAACGCTTTGCCGATCGGCAAGGTTATCTAAAACCTCCTAACACCCATTCTTACTAAATGTTATGTATGTAAATTGTATGTCCATACGTGTATATTATTAAATAGTAAAAAAGATCGAAGTCCAATAGCGTTATATAATTCACTTTGACAACAGTAGAAATAAAAAATTTTGACAAAAATATTCTACAGAAATAAAATATTTTAACAAATGTTTCTATAGAAATAAAATCTTGTAGATTAATTTGTGCTGCCGAGTGGCAACGCATTGATTATGAACGAATATAAAATTTGAACAAAACTTTTCCTATAAGAAATAAAATTGGACAAAATTTTCTCATAGAAATAAAGATTTTGAAAATGATGAAAATTTTAATTATGAACCGGAATAAAATTTTGGACAAAATTTTGCCAAAGAAATAAAATTTAGACAAATTTTCCAAAAGAAATAAAAATGTTTACAAAATTTTCTGATAGAAAAAATTTTAGACAGAAATTTTCTATAGAAAACTAAAACTTTTGACAAAATTTTCTATAGGAAATAAATTTTTGGTAGAATATTTTTGCCTCCAGTGGCACGCATGATTATGAACCGATTATGGACGCAATTTTGTGTGATTGGGACCAATTTTGTATGGTTGTTAGCGAACCATATACAAACACCGCCACGTTTCTAAATTTGAACGCGGAATCTGATGAATTATGCTCGCTCCAAGAAGGCTCCGTTAGTTCAAATTCTGGTGAATGTTTTAATTGGGGCTTATATAAATTATGGACCGATATGGACCAATTCTGGCACGGGTTGTTAGAGATCCAAGAGAAGCAAAATTTCATCCGGCTTGGATGAAATTTACTTTCTCTTGAGACTTCGCAAGCCAAATCTGGGCGATAGGTTTATATGGGGGCTCTAATATACAATTATGAACCGATGTGGACCAATTTGTTGCATCGGTTGTTAGAGACGCATAATACCAACATCATTACGCAAAATTTCAGCCAGATGGAATGAAAATTTGCCTTCTGGTTTTAGGCTCCGCCAAGCCAAAAATCTGGGATTGGTTTATATGGGGGCATATATATAATTGATGGACCGGATGTGAACCAACTTTGTTGGCATGGTTTGTTAATTAGAGACCCATATACCAAACACCATGTACCAAATTTTCAGCCGGATCGGATGAACAATATTGCTTCTCTAGAGGCTGCCAACAAGCCAAATCTGAGGTCCTTTATATGGGGGCTATAGCGTAAAAGTGGACGCGAAGATGGCCCATTTTCAACTACATCCGACCTACATCGATAATCAACTACTTGTGCCAAAGTTTTCAAGTCGATAGCCTTTGTTTCCATTCGATGTTGCGTGATTGTCAACAGACGCGACGGACCGGACGCGACGCACGTGACATGGCTGTAGATCGACTCAGAATTTAACCACGACCCAGAATATATATACCTTGATGGGTCTTAGAGCAATATTTTCGATGTGTTACAAACGAATGACAAAGTTAATATACCCCATCCTATGATGGAGGGTATAAAAATTGTTTCAAATATAATTATTTTAATTAAAAAGAAAATTCATAAATTATTTGCTCTAAGAATTGTGTTATTTTTATACCCTTCCAACCCACTATCTGTGGTAACAGGTAGAGTCTAAATTACGGTTGGCGATAAAGTTTGTGCATTTGTATGTAACGCCAAGAAGGAGTAATCATAGAGCTAACCTTTTAGTATACGGATCGGTTAGAAATTAAATTCTGAGTCGATTTCAGCGATCGTTCCGTCCTGTCTGTCCTGTTTGGTGTATTTTGTGTGTAAAGTACAGCTCGCAGTTTTAGTCCGATTTTGTCGCTAAAAATTTTTGGTATAGGTCCGCTGTTTCGGCTCAAGACAATCCTATTGATTTTGGAAAAATCGGCTCAGATTTAGCATATAGCATGGGCCATATATTATTTTTCAGCCGATCTGGTCATATTGCGTGTATATCAACGCGATGCTTCCATCAAATTCCGTACATCCGAATATTTTATTGAAGTTCTCGAATAAACTTGCAAAAAATATCAGTCAAATGCGTTCAGATTTAGATAGAGCTACCCTGCATAATATAGCTTTCGATCCGATTTACACTCATTTGCCGCACAGAGGCGTTCCAAATTTGGTTTGAAATCGGTCAGTTTTGGATATATCTCCGATATATAGCTTTCGCCCGATTTACAACACTCATGATGACCACAGAAACGTTGTAAAAATGACTCCAAATTTTCCTAACTTCTAATACATATATATCGAGCGATAAATGCATAAATAAGACTTTTGGCGAAGTTTCCTTAAAATTGCTTACAGATTTAAGTGTCTTCCCCATATTTTTTTTTTACTAAAATTGTGTTCCACGCCCCGTATCCATTAGCCAACTTAAAATTTTTGAGTCCTATAGAAAATTTTGTAAAGTTTATCAAATTCTGGGTCCAAAATCGATTTGATATTTAAATGTATGTATTTGAGGCAGCAAACCGTTATATAAGCACCCGCAACACATTCTGACGGATGTGCATAATTGTTATCGAAAATGTTAGATCTACAATTGGTGGCAGGGTATAATTATATGTTCGGCCCGCCCGACTTTAGGACTTTCCTTACTTGTTTTTTAATTAAGTTGATTTATTTTGAAATTAGTTTCGCCTCCGTTGAGGGCATATGTTCCTTTGTAGTAAAGAAAAAAAATTTTAACCTAAAGAAATAATATTAAAATTAACTGGGATTCTTATCATACTATTTTAATACTATTTTATGGATTTTCTTCTTCTTTGTTTTTAAAGTTTTTTTTTTTTAATGTAAGTGATTAAATTAAGTTCTGTTTATAATTTGGATTTTTTAAAAGCAGAATTTATTTGTACATTATCTGTTATGAATATCGCACTATAGAACGATATATGGGATCTGAAACGAATTTTTAACAATTTTTTATAGAGCTTAGATTTAATGTTGATATATCCTCTAAAGAAGAGAAAACAATTTTTGATATAAAAGAATAATCTTTAAATTAACTGATATATTCAGAAAATTTGATAACGAAAATAAGATTCAAATATGCACTCAGATCTTTATTCGTTGGTTTAAATATTTCTAACAGTGTGGCTGATAAGTCCCCGTCTGAACAATAGATGGCATCGCTGATTAAATGCATAGTTATGTTTTATATAGTACCAAACCTTCCAAATGATTTCGTGTCAAAATTGTGACCGTGGCTGGTAAGTCAAATTAGTTTTGTGACGATAGAGCCGTCTTTTGTGAAGCACTTTTGTTATTGTGAAAAATGGAAAAAACAGGAATTTCATGTTTTGAATAAAATACTGTTTTTCTGAAAGGGGAAAAATAGGGCGGTGGAAGCAAAAACTTGGCTTAATAATGAGTTTCGCGGACTCTGCCCCGCAGGGAATCAACAATAATTGATTGGTATGCCAAATTCAAGCGTGGTGAAATGAGCACAGGGGACTGTGAACGCAGGTGGACGCCCGAAAGAGGTGTTTACCGACGATAAACATCAAGCAAAATCCAACAAAATGAATTTTGAAATGACCATAAAAATGAAGTTGATCGAGATAGCCAGAGGCCTTAAAGATATCAAGGAACGTGTTGGTCATATTCATTCATCAATAATTTGGATAGGCGGAAAGCTAGTGTGCAAAATGGGGGCCGCGCGAGGCTCACAGTTTGACCAAAACAAACAACGTGGTTGATGATTCGAGCGGTGTTTGCAGCTGTTAATCGTAATACACTCGATGTTTTTCGCGTCGATATGTGACATGGGATGAAAACATGGCTCCATCATCCACATCCTGGAGTCCGCAATCGACAGTCGCGGTGAGTGCGACAGCGACCGGGTGAAGCCGTCTCCAAAATGCGTGGAAAGACTCAAAAAGTCGCTGGCAAAATTAAGCTGGCACTCTGGTTTTTCGGATGCGCATGGAATAATTTTTATCGATTATCTCGAGAAGGGAAAAATCATCAACAATGACTATTGATATGCGCGTTATTGGAGCGCTTGAAGGTCGAAATCGCGGCAAACGGCCCGCCATATGAAGAAGAAAAAACGTGTTGTCCACAAGACAACGCAGCGGTGCCCACAAGTCATTGAGAACGAGCTGGCCAAAAATCTCATGAATTGGGCTTCGAATTGGCTTCCCCACCCACCGTATTCTGCCAGATCCTGGCCCCAGCTGACTTCTTTTCTCGGTCTCAGACCTCAAAAAGGATGCTTCGCAGGGAAAAATGTTGGCTGCAACGAGTGTGAATCACCCGAAACTGATGGTGCTATTTTGAGGCACAAACCCGAAGGAGTACTACCGAAAAATGGTCATAAAAAAAATTGAGACAGGTCCGTTATAGATCGTTGGTATGCGGCTCTTCGAAGGGAACTATGTTGAATAAATAAAATCGAATTTTTGACAAAAAAAAAAATGTGTTTACGTTGTTGAAGAAATTTCAATAAAAATGAGAATGCTTCAAATTAATTTTCAGCGATTGAAGCTTTTTAACCCTCTAATGCCCCAATTTTTTGACAGAGCTGATTAAATTTTCAATGTTAACACACAAAAGCAAGAAAACTAACAGAAGAAAATGTATACGGTAAAATTCAATATAGATATGGTGCAACAGCTCTTGAACTGTTTTCAAACTAAGTTTTCTTTTATTTTTACCCAATTTCTACCTAAAAAAGCCCGTTATTGAATGAAGACCGCCTAAAAGGCGGATTGGGACATTAGAGGGTTAATATATCCGCTAAAAACGAATGAAATTTAATGGAGCTAGATTTAAAAGCATGATAGCCTGGCTAAAAACTGCCTTTATTTTAAGGAATCATCAATCATTTGCTAGAACTTCAATATTCACAATCCTTAAATGACCGTCAAAAAACCCTTTTGAATCATTCTTTGGCGTATCCCACCAAATGCTTCTTTGACCTGTCAACTATAAAACGTATGTGTGTACGACATAAGAGCACATGCGAAATTATGCAAGGCTTAATTATCTGTAATGGTTTAATCAAAGCTCAAATTTAATTTAGAAACTTCATACCCAGTTGTAAAAATTTGTGGCATCTAGATTAGATATTTATTAAATCTGCAACAATTGTTCCTTTGCAGACACACCCAGATATCAATAATATAGAATTAGATATAATTATAATGTAATTCATAATAAAACCGGATCTTAACATAATTCTAAAACTTCATATTGGAATATATATATATAATTAGTGTCTAAGACATTAGATCTAGGACAATTTTGAGATCTGAATTAGATCTATTTTTCCATGAGGAATTAAAACTAGATATGATAATCTTACCATTTTGCTTATCTGCTCATATCTAATCATAATCATAAATTAGATCTCTGGCAATTTTTTACTCAATCCGTGTTAAAATGAGGGATCTAATCAGATATCATTAGATCCCTCAAAATTGGCGCCTTTGATATTAGGAGATATGCGCCAGAATATGATAATGATATAATTATATAATATATTTTCCATATATATGTACCAAATCTAACATCAGATACAAAAATATATATAAAGGATAGATATAATTATGTTTAATATCCCAATTTAGTCTTATTTCATCTATAGTAAATAAGAATTATGATTAGAGTCTTAGCCAATTTTTCGCGCATCTGCCTGCATATTCTAATCATTGAAATTAAATCTCTCGGACATTAAAAAATTCAAAAGATTTTGATGCTTCCTTAGAAATTTTAATACACTGAAAAAAAAGCATACTCGGTTCCAAAGATTTTTGTCTTTGGCTTTAAAAAATTTTGGTATTGATTCGAGCCAAAGAAAGCGGAGAATAAAGTAGGATACTTTTTAAGACGACATATTCTCTTTTAAATTTAGGTTTTGTGTACTTGCTTCTAGGAAGCAAAATTTTTACAATGTTTTCGCTTTCTCATATGGTATCACAAGTCGCTTCAAAAAGCGAGTTAAACGGTCAACTTTATTTCGCAAATTAGGAGCTCGATCTTGCCAGTAGAAATTTTATCCTATGTTTCAAGTAAAACGTCTTTAAAATAAAGTATTTAAAAAAATGTCCTATTTTTTGAACGATATTTTTTGCTTGTACGTCAAGATGCAAAAAGACAGAACAAATTTAAAAGGACAATTGTCAATTAAAGTTTAAAGAATTTTTCTGATTAATTAAAGTGCAAGTTGACCTTAGCCTATAAATTTTTATCTTTCATGTTAAGACAGCCCAATTTTAAGAAGTCAAATCACATTAATTATAAAGGACAATACGTACTTCCATTGAAACAGGTTTATCGACTTTTGCGACAAGGAAAATAATTTATTTTAGAGAAATGGCGTCTTTCTATCTAAGCAATAATTTGATTCGTAATTCGTTAAAGACATGAAATCTTTGACCTCAACGACAATATTTTTGTTCAGTGTAGCTGATTCGTAGCAGTATTAAAGGAGCTATCTAGTTTTAAATATGACTTTATAAATTTAAAATTAGGATAGGGCAGATCTTGATTTATCGAAATTTTTCGTTTACTTTTTGTGATATATCAACAAAAGTTAATTCAATTATAACAGAAAGTTCCAAACAAAAATTGTTTTTTGTTTTTTTTTTTTTAATTTCAAAAACATTAAACCAAAGATGCAAAATTCTCATACAAAGTAATTATCCTACTTTTGATTTTTTTTGTATCTTTACATTCCAAAGAATTCAATAAGTCTAGATAATTTAAATAAGGCTTTCTTCGATATCAAAAATGGTTTTTACTTTACTTTAACGAGAAAATTTACTTTACTTCAAGACAATACGGATATTAATGATGGATGAAAATGTAAAGAGGAATGTCCCTAAATTAAGTGAAGCAATTTTTTTGAAGGCAAAGATTATAAGTTTCTTTAAATATGTATGATTTATTTATAATTAATTGAATTAATTATTCGAATATATGGAAAAAGAGATCAATCTGCAAAAGTTCGCTTAATCTCTTAGTCCATAATAATTAATTTATTTTTATTAGTGTAATAATTATATGAAAAAGATAGCTAAATATGATACACAGAAAAAAAAAAATATCATGAAAAATATTTCCAATTCAAAAGTTGGATTGAAAATTGAAAAACGCAATCAATTACAATATTAACTTGATACCAATTATAATGGTTTAATCAAATTAAAAAAAACAATAAATTTAATTAAGAAACAAGTATACTACGGCCGTAAGTCGGTCGCCAAGGCCGGAAAGTACCCTCCATCATGGATTGGGTGAACTTCTTTCTAAACACTGCATCCACAATCGAATTACTTAAGTTGCGGTAACCGCTTGCCGATGGCAGGTAATGCCATACGTGGGTGTATATTAATGAAACAAGATCGATCAATACGTATATAATTTCAGTTTGAGCAAGTAGACATAGCAATTTTGACAAATTTTTAGGCAGAAATAAAATTTTAACAAAATTTTTCTATAAGAAATAAAATTTTCACAAATTTTCTATAGAATAAAAGATTTGACAAAATTTTTCTATAGAAAACAAATTTTGACACGAGAAATATTCTAGCAGAAATAACATCTTGGTCGATTATTATTTGGCTCGAGTGGCAACCATGATTATGAACCGAATAAAATTTGAACAAAATTTTCTATAGAAATAATATTTTGACAATGTCGAAAATTTTATTCATGAACACGAATAAAATTTGAAACAAAATTTTCTCTAGAAATAAAATTTTGAAATGTGTTCTATAGAAATAAAATTTGGTAGATTTATTTTTGGCTCTAGTGGCAACCATGATTATGAAATGCAGATATGGACCAAGTTTTTGTTGTGATTGGACCAATTTTGCGTATGGTTTGTTAGCGACGTCATATACTAAACCACGTTCCTAATTTGAACGCCGGATCGGATGAATGTTTGCTCCTCAAGAGGCTCCGGAGGTTAAATCTGGCAGAACCGTTTTATATTGGGGCGCTATATATAATTATGGACCAATATGGACCAATCTTTGGCACGGTTTGTTACTTGATGCATATACTAACACCATGTTCAAAAGTAACAACGCGATTGGATGGAATTTGCTTCTCTTGAAACTTCGGCAGCCAAAATTCTGGGGATCGGCTTATATGGGGCTATAATATAATTATGAAGCCGATGTGGCGACCATGTACCAAAATTTCGGCGGATCGGATGAAATTTGCTTCTCTTTGAGGGCTGCCGGCAACCCAAATCTGAGGATCGGTTTATACCCCTGCTCCTGCCGCCCACTTCTGCCCACTGCCCGCCACCCGCGCGCCAGCGCTTACTCGCCGGTACCTCCGTCGCCACTGGGCGCTATATATAATTATGACCGATTGGACCAATTTTTGCAGGTTGTTTAGAGACCATATACAATACCATGTACCAAACTCACGCCGGATTCGGATTGCAATTTTGCTTCTCTTGCAGGCCTTCGCAAAACCAAATCTGAAGAGATCGCTTTATATGGGGTCTATATATAGAGATGTATGGACGCGATGCTGGACCAATTTTTGCATGGTTGTTAGACACCATATTACAAACATCATGTAACCAAATTTCAGCGGCGATCGGATGAAATTTGCTTCTCTTTGAAGGCTCCGCAAGCCAAATCTGTGGATCGGTTTTATATGGGGGCTATATTATAATTATGGGACGATATGGACGCAATTTTTTGCATGATTGTTAGAAGACCATAACCAACACCATGTGAGCCAAATTTCAGCCGGATCGAGGATGAAATAATGCTTCTCTAGAGGCTCCACAAGCCAAGATCTGGGATCGGTTTATATGGGGGCTATATTAATTATAGACCGATGTTTGGACCAATTTTTGCATGATTGCTAGAGACGCATATATCAACACGGCATGTACCGAAATTTCAGCGGATCGATGAAAATATGCTTCCTGTTGGAGGCTCCACAAGCCTAAATCTGCGGTCCCTTTATATGGGGGCTATACGTAAAAGTGGACCGATATGGCCCATTTTCAATAACATGCGACCTACATGCGATAACAACATACTTGTCCAAGTTTTCAAGTCGATAGATTGTTCGTTCGGAAAGTTAGCGTGATTTCCAAGCAGACTGGACGGACGGACGGATGGACGGACATGCTTAGATCGACTCAGATTTTCACGCACGACCGCAGCGAATATATAATACTTTATGGGGTCTAGAAGCAATATTTCGAGGTGTTGACAAATACGGAATGACAAGTTAGATATACCCGGCCATCCTATATGGAGGGTATAAAAATTATTGAAAGTTTTTAGCGTCATGACGGCAAATGTTCGATGAGAGATTGGCAAGGGTTGTAACGACAACAGGCAAATATTTGGATTGCCATTTAAACTTTGAACCGCACACCTAGATATGCTAGTGTTTCTCAAAACGTCAAGATATCAACTCCTGATATCTGCTATAACCGATCGCTGCCTGATAGCGAATTTGCCAAAAACTATTGTGCGAAGTATATGACTAACTGTACGAGCTGTCATGCATGCGGAGGAAAGGTATCAATTCAAACACCTCTTTGTGTGAGTGTCTCTGCATTTGTGTAAGGCGTAACGAATTTTTAGGGGCATAATAACGATATCTTTAGATTCTGGTGGACCTGGAAAACGTTAACTTAAGCACGTCCTGTTAATGTTTTTGAACAATCTAGTTGTTCAACAAAAGAGAATAATAGAAGGAAGTTTATTGGATAAGTGGTCATATGTGCGAAGTGGCCATATGTAATAGGTACTTTTAGTTGAAATGTGGTTATCAGCAATGGACTGAAGTGAGCCTGAAACTTAATCGGGGCCTGCCAAACTTTAACCTAATCTAACCCTAACCTACGTTTTATAATTAATATTTAATTAAATACAAATATAAAAGTAAGGAAGTCTAAAGTCGGACGGGGCCGACTATATTATATCACATGCACCACTTTGTAGATCTAAATTTTCGATAGCATATCACATCGCCTCAAATGTGTTGGTGCTACTAATAAAAGGTTTGTCCCAAATACATACATTTAAATAATCACTCGATCTGGACAGAATTTGATAGACTCTAACAAAATCTATGGACTCAAAAATGTAAGTCGGCTAATGCATACGGCTAATGCAGTAACCGCTTGTGCAAACTTTGAAAGTAAGTTCAGGGCAAAACTCTGGCTTTTGAGACCATATAAGTCACAAATGCGGGCGAAAGATATATATGTGACTATATCTAAATCTCGAAACGATT
>PGFW01046736.1:12698-25299 GCA_003123925.1 Haematobia irritans | reverse complement strand
AAAGAGAGAGATGTACAAATTTTCTATAGAAAATAAACTTTCGACAAATTAGGTGCTATAGAAATAAAATTTTGTCAAAAATTTCTATAGAAATAAAATTTTGTCAACCGATTCTGTAGAATAAAATTTTTGTCAACATTTTCTATAGCGAAATAAAATTTTGAAAAATTTCTATAAATTTGCTATTTTGAACAAAAATTTTCTCTAGATATAAATTTTGACAAAATTTTCTATTGAAATAAACTTTTGAATAAATTTTCTGATAGAAATAAAATTATTGACAAAATTTTCTATAGAAATCCAAATTTTGGTCCTAACATTTTCTAATAGAATAAAATTTTGAAAAACAAAAAAATTTTTCTATATATTTCTATTTTGACAGAATTTTCTAGTAGAAATACAATGTTGGCAAAAATTTCTAGAGATATAAAATTTTGACACTTTTTCTTTAGAAATTAAACTTTGCCAAAAATTTTCTATAGACAATAAATATTGAAAAATTTTTGTAATAGAAATAATATTTTGACAAAATTTTCTATAAAATAAATTTGAAAAATTTTTCATTAAAAAATAAAATTTTGACTAAATTTTCTATATGAAATAAAATTTCTTCAAATTTTCTACAGAAATATAATTTTGCAAAATTTTCTATAATTTCTTATTTTGACCAAATTTTTCTTATAAGGAAATAAATTTTTGGCAAAATTTCCTATAGAAATAAAATTTTGACTAATTTTTTTAGCGGACATAAAATTTGACAAAATTTTCTATAGAAATAAATGTTTAACAAATATTCTATAGAAATAAAATTTTTGACAAGATAGAAGTAAATTGACTGAAGAAATAAATGTTTTGGTAGTTTTTTGGTAAGAGTTTATCCAATGTTGGTAGAATTTTTTTGTCCTCAAGTTTTCAGCGCGTACCTGCAATGTTTGGCATTATTTTGTACGCGATCGACAACTTCTTAAGTGGGAATGTGTTTCGTGTGGAAGCGTAATATAGAATCACATGCTTTTTTCCCGATCAGCAAAAATTCTTGAAATTCAAGAAAATCGTGTTTTGACACAAGCCTTTTATAAAATCTGAGTTTTCTTACCGCATGGCTTGTCTGTTTGCCATAATTTGTGAAAGACATTAGCAAATAGTTTTGTTAAAGACTTTCTCAATATTTAAATTATAATTGTGCCATAAATCTGATATCGTCTCAAAACTCTATACACAACAAGGTACCTAAATCTTCCGCAGGGGTAGCCATCGGTACGTGGACCAGCGATCGAAAAGGATTGAAAAAAAGTACTATAGTCCTGCATTTTGGCATCCCTGCCATAGCTTGCCGACGCGGATCTTAGGTGGATGGTAAACCAAGGTTAGCACAATGTAAGTCAGAGGATCCATTGGGATTGGAAGAGGCCACGAACAAAGGGCGATTATCACTCATAATTGTTTGATGAGTTTTTAGAGAGGTGAATTGCCTTGGCGCATCCAAATCACCAAAAATTAAAGAGACCCCCACCCCATCCCTCACCACTCTTCCCTGCATAGAGATCTGTAAGTTTTTTAAAGGTGATTTGTTAAGAGCTTGATAACTTTTAAAAAAAAAAAAAACGCATAAAATTTGCAAAATTCATCGGTTCTTTCATTTGAAACGTTAGATTGGTCCTGACATTTTCTTTTTGGCAGATAATTTCATGTTAAATGTTGACCGCGCTGCGTCTTAGGTGGTCCATTCGGAAAGTCCAAATTTTGGGCAAACTTTTTTCGGAGCAATTTCGCCGGAATAGCCCGAATTTCTTCGGAAATGTATGTCTTCTCAAAGCTGGAATAGTAAGTGGCTTATATTCTGTAGACATTTAGACTTGACGTAGCCTCCACAAAAAATAGTCTAAAGGCGTTCAAATCGCATTGATCTGGTGGCCAACTTACCTGGTGCCATTTCTTGAGATGAATTGTTCTCCTCGAAAGCTTTTCCGCTCAAATGGCCATAGATGCGAGCTCGTGTGGCATGTAGCGCATCTTGATTGTAACACACATGTCAAACCAAGTTTTAGTTTCTTCCATTTTTGGCAACAAAAAGTTTTGTTACAAATCGAGGATAGCGATCGCCATTCACCCGTAACGTTGGCGTCAACAGCATCTTTGAAAAAATACGGTCCAATGATTGCCACCAGCCGTACAACCAACCAAACAGTGCATTTTTCGGGATGCATGGGCAGTTCTTGAACGGTTCCTGGTTGCTCTTCACATGCCAAAATTGCGGCAATTTTGATTATTTACGTAAGGCCATTCAACCAAGAAATGAGCCTCATCGCTGAACAAAATTTGTCGTATAAAAAAGCGGATTTTCTGCCATGATTTTTGGTAATAAAATTCAATATTTGCAAAGCGTTCTCGTTAGTAAGTCCTATTGCATGATGAAATGTCAAAGCATATCTGAAGGCATGCTTCTCTTTCGACACCATGTCTGAAATCCAGCGTGATTGTTCAAATACTAATTGCATGAAAATCCTAAACTCAAAAGAATCACCCTTTATTTAGTTTTCTCCCAAAGATCATGGCTCTTGTGGCTTTTTCCGTATACCCCGCTATGTTGGGTAATTTTCTGTGATTTTGGCGACAATTATAGAAGTTTGTTGTTAATGACTCCTTGCCAGCCAGTTTATGCCTTCCAGCCGCATCCCCGCAAAATTAACGACCGGACGACAGACACTTGTTGCCGAAAAAATTAATTTCAGATTTGTAAATTGCAGCTTTAACCCAGAGCCACCAGAGATAGCAATGAAAATAAAGTTAAAACATTAGTTAAGTTTTTTTAGGGTGTGTAGTTTGGGCTTTGGTTTTGTTGCTGTTTTTACGCATGCATCATCATCACAATCGACTCCATCCGCAATCAGGCTTTGAAATCTTTTTTGGAAACGCAAACAAATGGATATCGTATGAACATTTTCAGCTTTGCATTTTTTCTTCGTTTTGCGTCTGTTGTTGAAGCTGTTTTGCGTCAAAGAGCCAACGTAGCAATAAAACAACAACATTGTTACATTTGTTGTGGTGGTTTGTTGTTGTTGCGTTTTCTTTTGGTCTTCTTGGGTTCATACAATCAATGACACCCCTACAACATGCGGCTAAAAAGAGAGCAGTCAGAATTCGGCTTGCCAACAAACCCAACAAACCAAACCAAACCACCAGCGCATCCAATTCCATCGAAAACTGTTCACAACAACAATTTGCGCTTATACGAAAGAACCTCAACGACACGATCACGGACGACGATGACGGCCGATCATAACAAAAGATCAACCGAAATGATTGAACAAATACAAAGCCGACTAACCAGTTTCTCTGCAATAATAAAAGCGTGACGATTGATGATGTTGATGACAAACAGTGCACAGTTTGGTGTCGATCAGACTGAGAAAGTGTTTACCTAAACAAATTGATTAAAATTAGATCTACAGAACATGGCGGAAATTATTTTGGAAAAAAAGAATTATTTTTTCAACACTTATCGCCGTCGAAAGATACAACGGCAATAATAAGCCTAACGTGTCTTGTTTGCTCTTTAAACACTCCTTAATACTTTGATACTCTAGAAAAAAGTGAACACACCATGAAAGAAAATGTAGGTTTATAATTAAAAAATTTTTAAACTAAAATATTTCGTAATTGCAACATGAATACAAATAATTAATATTTTTTTTTGTCAGATTGAAGAAAATTTATTAAAAATAATATAACTTCTTTTTTTTTTGAAGAAAATATGAACTATTCTTCGACCGAACACCAAAAAATCTTTTCAGCGGTGATTATCCACCTGCTGGTGTCATTTCTGAAGCGTTTCAAACGCTTCTCTTAATGGATTTCCCACTGCAGTGGTGGAAGCGCCGTTCGACTCGCTATAAAAGGAGGTCCCCTTGTCATTGAGCTTAACATGGAATCGGGGCATTTCACTCAAGAGAGAAAGTTCACCACTGTGGTTCCCAATGGACTGAATACTCTACAGTGAGTCTGATTACATTCGGCGCTGACCACATAATCTACCTAACCTAAACCATCGGTTAAAAAGTATATATGGACTTAAATTCGGCCGGACGGATCAAAAAAAATATAATTATTCCTTTAGAAAACTCCTTTTCGTCAGGTTACTTGAAATACATATATAGAATTTCAGGGATTTGATGACTTTGATAATTTGGCCAAGCAAACATATACACCAACATAAGAATTGGAAGACTAACACATGGGAGCTATACGCAAAAACACTCGAACCGATCCGCCACCCCGCATATTCGCTACCACACTATTTAGGACCGCAAATACCTCTAATTTTGATATTCGGCAAATCCGATAAAAATTGGCGGTGTCTTCAAATCAATCAAATACACACCACATTCCGCATATTTATGCCGTATATCAAAATATCTCCAGAATTAGAATTTCAGGTAACATCGGCATACAAATTGCGGGTTTTTAGTAGCCAAGAAGTCAAATCGGGGCTATATGGAGGCTAAACTAAAACCTTCGGACCGATACACACCAATATTCGGCGTGTTTTTTCATGGACCGCGAAATTTTTTTAATTTCCACAGGTAAATCGGATAACAAATTCCGGTGTCTAGAAGCCCAAGAAACTCAAATCAGATAAGCACTGCCGGGCCCAATATGGAGGCTATACAAACACATGACAGATACACTATAATTTCGATACACCTATTCCGTGGTCGTAAAATACCTCTAGATTTCCAATTTTAGTCAAATCGAAACATAAAACTATGGTTTCTAGACCCACTTCAGCGATAAGAGAGAAGTCACCACTGTGGTAATCACAGAACCAAGATTTTTTTCAGAGGAACTTTGATTATTCCTCTCAGAAATGCCTGTTTTCAAAGCTTCTTCTAAATGACGTCAAGATAATGTGAAACGCCGTTAAGGCCTATATTTTCTTAATCTGGAAATTAAAATTTTGACACATTTTCTATAGAAATACAACATCTTTGACAAAATTTTCTATACGAAATTTTTACACTGGTCCTCTTGAGACGCCACATATTTACACCATCGTACAAATTTTCAGAGCCGGATTGCGGATGAAATTGCTCTCCCAAGAGCTCCGGAGGTTCAAATCTGGAGAACGGTTTATATGGGGGGGCTATATAAATTTATGGAATCGATATGGACCATTCTGGCACCGGTTGTCTAGAGACCATATACTAACACCCGATGAACTCCAAAATTGCCTCATTAGAGGCTCCGCAAGCGCAAATCTGGGATGTTTATATCGGGGCTATATCAATCTTATCGAACCCGATGTGGACCAAATTTTTGGCATGGGTGTTAGCACGAGGATATACGCAACCATTCAATGCACCAAATTTCAGCCGGATCGGATGAAAATTTGTTTCTCTTTGAGCTCCGCAAGCCCAAATCTGGGAATCGGTTTATAATGGGGGCTATATATAATTATGAACCGATGTGACAAATTTTTGCATGGATGTTAGAACCCATATACTAACACCATGTACCCAAATTTTCAGTGCGGATTGCGGATGAAATAATGCTTCTCTTAGAGCTCGCAAGCCAAATCTGAGGGTTCTGTTTATATGGGGCTATATGGTAAGTGGACCGATATGGCCCATTTGCAATACCGTCTGAAACTACAATCAATAACAACTACTTATGTCAAGTTTCAAGTCAATAGCTTTTTCGTTCGGAAGTTAGCGTGAATTTCAACAGACGGACCGGACGGATCATGCTTGAGATCGCTCAGAATTTCACCCACGACCCAGTTCCTTAGAGCAATCATTTCGCATGTCTCTTCATACAACGCGAATAACAAGCTAATTATCACCCCCCATCCTAATGGTGGAAAGCCGTTTCATGAAAACCGCGTGAACGAGTCCCGTGGACCCCAACCGTGATATCGGTTTTGATTTTTGGTGACGTTTCTGTTTTCATTTTTGTTACCGCCGCGTTCACGATTTTGGAATCGTATTTTTTTTGTAGTTATTGAAGAACTAAGTGTTATATCGAGATGATATTTTTAGTTCCGCGTAAACCAACAAAAATGCGCTCGTATTCAAATACGTTGTGAAGTATGTATTAGGTTTTGGCTGATAATTCGCGGTCCGAGCACACCGATAGACGGCCCGTCGCCTGGTCATCTACCAATGCATCAATTTTTTTCATATAGCTATCCCAACATTCCAATGATTCGAGTCTAATTTGACGTCTGCACAGGATGAAAAAGACTGTTTTTTCATATGTTTGGCTAAATAAACATTATATGTTTGGAAACACAAATTTTTAAACACAATATTTTTTGAGTGCAAGCATATAATGTTCATAACTAGCATAACATGTTTGGGACTATAAATGTTAATATGTTTAGAACATATTAATGTTTTGCGGACATAAATGTTTTTTAAATATAATATCTTGTGATGCCACAACATATATTAATTTAGAATAGCCCTATAAATCATATGTGTTTAGTAGCTTGGAGCGTATTTAACAGGGGGCCGAATATTGAATCCTAAGTGCGCCTCGCGTTGTTGCTTGTTATTACAAAATTAACATTTTATTTTTCCTTGGGCAATTGATCAGCTACTTCTTTTGATCCTTACCAAACTGTGGTGGTCCGCTGTATGAAGTCCGCCGTCCGGCAAAAGGTAAAAATTTAAAATAAAAAAATCAATAAAATTGAATAATTTCGTCTACCAAGTTCTGTATTACAGAAAAAGGTGGCTAAGAACTAAAAAATCTCGTGGAAGTGAGAAAAGATGTGGGGAATATACAATGGGCAGAAACAAAATTTTGAAGCACTCAGGTCGAAACCCTATTGTTGTTAGTTAGCACCTATATTACTGTTTATTTTTCCATAATTCATTTATGATTGTAAATATATAATAATAAATAAATTTGAGCACAATATTGTTTGGGAGATTTTTTTTAAGCATATAATATTTTTGGTGCAAATGCTTTCCAAACATATTAATTTCAACATAATAACATATTGTTTTTTGGAAGACAACATTAATTTGAATTTGGATAGGCAAAATACAAATGTTTTGGGAAATTGACTACCCAAATATTATATGTTTAGACAAATATGCCTTTCAGACATATTATATAATTGGTGTAGATCAAACTATAAATGTTTGGGCAATACCAAAATGTATATAATCTCGAAGCAAACATATTTTGGGAGTATATGTTACAGAAGGCGATATTTTGTTGAGCGTGGCTGTTAGGTCAATTAGTTTGTGAGATAGGAGCGTCTTTTGTTAAAGCAACTTTTGTTATTGTGAAAAAAAATGGAAAAAGGAATTTCGTGGTTTGATAAAATACTGTTTTCTGAAGGGAAAAAATACGGTGGAAGCAAAAACTTCGCTTGATAATGAGTTTCCGGACTCTGCCAGGGAAATCAACAATAATTGATTGGTATGCAAAATTCAAGAGTGGTGAAATGAGCACGGAGGACGGTGAACGCAGTGGACCCACCAAAGGGAGGTTACCGACGAAAACATCAAAAAATCCATATGACGATATATGAGCAGAGGCCTTAAAAGATATCAAAGGAACGTGTTGGTCATATCATTCATCAATATTTGGATATGCGGAAGCTCTGTGCAAAATGGGTGCCGCGCGAGCTCACATTTGACCAAAAACAACAACGTGTTGATGATTTTGAGCGGTGTTTGCAGCTTTTAACTCGTAATACACCCGAGTTTTTCCGTCGATATGTGACAATGGATGAAACATGGCTCCATCACTACACTCCTGAGTCCAATCGAAATCGGCTGAGTGGACTACGGCCGGTGAACCGTCTCCGAAGCGTGGAAAGACTCAAAAGTCCGCTGGCAAAGTAATGGCCTCTGTTTTTGGGATGTGCATGGATAATTTTTATCGATTATCTTGAGAAGGGAAACATCAACAGTGATTATTATATGGCGTTATTGGAGCGTTTGAAGTCGAAATCGCGGCAAAACGGCCCCATATGAAGAAGAAAAAGTGTGTTCCACCAAGACAACGCACCGTGCACATGTCATTGAGAACGATGGCAAACATATATTTGGCTTTCGAATTGTATTCCCCACCCACCGTATTCTCCAATCTGGCCCCCGGCGACTTTTTCTTGTTCTAGACCTCAAAAGGATGCTCGCAGGAAAAAATTTGGCTGCAATGAAGCAGGTATCGCGAAAGAGGCTATTAGCAAAACCAAATACTACCAAATGCTATAAAAATTGGAAGGTCGTTATATTCGTTGTATCGCTCTTGGGAAACTATGTTGAATAATACAAAACGATTTTGACAAAAAAAGTGATTTTCTTTGTTAGACCGGGACTTATCAGCCAACCTGTTAAATTGTTTCCCCAAGGAAATATTTGAACGTAATTTCTTTGGAAAATCATTCTTGAAAATCTTAATTCTGAGACCCATATATCAGAACTCTTCAATTGAATTGACTAGATAACCGGAAAGTTGTATGTTTATGAGAATTCTGCACTTTAATTATAAGACCTTGTCTCTGTTGTGCATGTAAACATTAAATAAAATAATAAACGCTCCTACCCTCCATTTAGGCATGAATATAAGTTTTGACGCTACGAAATTCAATAAAAAAATATTTTGTTATAATATTCGACGACTGAGACCACTGTGCCATCTCATACACTGCATACTTAGTTCCCTAAGGAACTTTTTCTGAGAGTCAACATAATATATTACTCACCTTAGCTATTTAAACCACAGAGAGTCAATTTAGGTACGCATATGAGTTAGTGTATGTGTGAGCCTGTGTAGTATGACACCTTTGCTACCCTGTCCGTTATGATCACTCTCATTCTTCCCCCCAGAGAGAGAGAGAGAGTTAATATTTGTTTTCCTCTTATGAAAATTAGCTCAGTTAAGAGTATTTCTCTCCCATTCACTCTTCTACAAGAAAGAAACACTTCCCTATTCCGAATACCATGACAAAGTCTTAACGAAGAGATCTTTTTTGGTTTGTCGGCCAAAAAACGAGCAAGTGGCGAGTATGTAATTGCCTTGATGGTATTGGTGGCTTTTGGTAGTGGTTACTCAAAGATTGTTGGTGTGTTTTTTCTCTTCTTGTGGTCCGCGTGAAATACACTAGGCAATGGACATTTAGTTTGTTCGTGGACTTCTCAACACTGGGCGCACTTATCGCTACTCGTATTCAGGGAAACGTCAAACGCAGTGGTCATTCCGTCCATGCCAGTGTATAGAGTTTGTGTAAAGCCAGTAACCATACAATAAAATAAAAAACAAAACAAATTTTTAACGGACTTTTAAAACAATTCGATCAGGGGTGGAAATTTCATCCCCTGTTTCGGCTTTCTCTCTCCCCCCTCTGTGAGTGTATGTGTGCTAAGTAAAAGTTTAATAGGAATAGTTGCGTGTAATGGTTTAATTGGCCTATTTTGGAAAGGGGATCCATCCACTATCGAGCTGATCCAAACCCATAATTGGCGTAATTGATCGTTGGAAAATTTTCAAGGAAAAAACAAAGAAAAGTGAAGCATACCTGCCTAGTTTGTATTTTATGGCTTTGGAAAAGCGTGACTCCTAGAAGATTTATGGTGTCGTGTGATAAGACTCTTCCTGAGATTTTTTGTAACCGAAAATTTTTCGAAAATCTTGAACGTTGGTGTCTTTTGAAAAGCAATCACTCAATAGCGGATTGCTGAAGTCTTGCCAGATCACGGAGACACTCAACTCCCCACAAGAATAGTTAGTAACACTTTACGCATCGCTAAGATCTCCACTGCATCTCCATTGATTATGGATTCTTTGGAGGTGGAATATAATGGAAATGCTGCAGGAACATCGGGTTCATCAACAAATATGGGAAATACCTCAACCTGTTCCAACTCATCCTCTTCCTCCTCTTCGGCCTCGACGAAAAAAGGTCATTCCCATGATTCCTATTTGAATATGAGCGAGGTCAATCATAGTCGCCATCAAATGCTTAGTATTTCCACTTCCTGCTCTAACGCCTTGGCCACTCGCCACTAATGCTAGTGCCAGTGCAGTTCAAACCCAACAGGCCATTAGCGAAATCATTAATAATCCAGCATTGTTGGAAGTTTTGGTCAATGCTTCAACCCTGCAACAGCTACACAGCAATCAGCATCAGTTCCAATGCGACGGCCCACTTTCCACCAGCACATCATCAATCATCCTCATCCGGCATCCTCACAATCGTCAGCACACATCATCATCGATCGTCGTCGTCTCTTGTTCCAAGGATGGAAATGCCTCTGGCAAATCAACAAATACTCAACAAACGTTGTCTTAGCAAAGCTAACAACTCCTCCAATTCGATGAATATGAATTCGCAAAACTCCAGCGTTTCAAACCACAATACAACAACAAACAACATAGCTCACAGCACCGCAACCAGTACAATGATTTAGCAGCTGCAGCTGCTGTGTTTCTAATCATTGCAGAGGTACAATTGGTAACAAGTTTGCAACAAGCAGCCTTACTTCCCGTAAATTCACCAGCTGCTGCTGCCTTAAATTTGCAAGCCTTAGAATCATATCTGGCTTTGCAGCGAATCACTGGTAAATCAGATGTTTTTCGTTTTAATAGCAGCGTGGGAAATAATAGTGGCGGCGGTAGTGCAGGTGGAGGCTCATCTACTCTGGAGCTGGGCAATGAACGTAGAAATGACTCCGGTCATAATAACAAACAAAATTCATCAACAGTCACCCTAACATCATCGCATGTCCAGGGCAAGGATTCAAGCAATTGTAATGATCATGAAACACTTGCATCATCATCATCATCATCATCCTATACGGAAAGGACCACAAAATTACCTTCGGCAAATAGCCTTTTTCATTCGCTGCACTCATCAAATGCTACGGCAACATCTTCTGCATCAGATCTGGGAGATTGTGATCCTTTGCCCATACTCAATAATACCAGTGATGATACTCTCAATTTTGATTCTAGCGAATTGGAAAATAGTTTTCTATTCAATTCAGCTCTTCTAAGTTCCATACTCCGGGGGGCTCTCAGCACATTCGCAGAGGGCCATCACACAGCAACATTCTCATCAGACTTTCTCGTCTCAGATTGGATCAAATGTCTGCCTTGACACAGGCTTCCATGTTTCAAGATAAACTCAACACGTTGGCTGTGGCCGAATGTCATTCCGTTCATGCTACATCCTCTAATTCTGCCACGGAATCTTCGCTATGTTCGAGTGGTGGAAATGGTACCCAAACTACCGCCGCTGTTTTGGCCAATGCCCAAAGAGCCAAAAAGCAATTCATATGCAAATTCTGTAATCGCCAATTCACCAAGTCCTATAATTTGCTCATTCACGAAAGAACCCATACCGATGAGAGACCTTATTCTTGCGATATTTGTGGTAAAGCCTTCCGGCGTCAGGATCATTTAAGGGATCATAGGTAAGTTGATTAAACCGAATGCATTTATATAGAAAACTTGGTCCGCTATAGAAAATTTTGTCAAAATTTTTTCTATAGAAAATTTTGTCAAAATTTTATTTCTGTAGAAAATTTTGTCAAAATTTTATTTCTATAGAAAATTTTGTCAAAATTTTATTTCTATAGAAAATTTTGTCAAAATTTTATTTTTATAGAAAATTTTTTCAAAATTTCATATCTATAGAAAATTTTGTGAAAATTTTATTGCTATAGAAAATTTTGTCAAAATTTTATTTCTATAGAACATTTTTTCAAAATGTTATTTCTATAGAAAATTTTGTCAAAATTTTATTTCTATAGAAAATTTAGTTAAAATTTTATTTCTATAGAAAATTTTGTCAAAATTTTATTTCTATAGAAAATTTTGTCAAAATTTTATTTCTATAGAAAATTTAGTTAAAATTTTATATCTATAGAAAATTTTGTGAAAATTTTATTTATATAGAAAATTTTGTGAAAATTTTATTTCTATAGAAAATTTTGTCAAATTTTATTTCTATAGAAAATTTTGTCAAAATGTTATTTCTATGGAAAATTTTGTCAAAATTTTATTTCTATGGAAAATTTTGTTAAAATTATATCTATGGAAAATTTTGTCAAAATTTTATTTCTATAGAAAATTTTGTCAAAATTTTATTTCTATAAAAACATTTTGTCAAAATTTTATATCTATATAGAAAATTTTGTCAAAAATTTATTTCTATATAAAAATTTTTTTAAAATTTTATTTCTATAGAAAATTTTGTCAAAATTTTATTTCTATGGAAAATTTTGTCAAAATTTTATTTCTATAGAAAATTTTGTCAACATTTGATTTCTATTGAAAATTTTGTCAAAATTGTATTTCTATGGAAAATTTTGTTAAGATTTTATATCTATATAGAAAATTTTGTCAAAATTTTATTTCTATAGAAAATTTTGTCAAAATTTTATTTCTATAGAAAATTTTGTCAAACTGAATTATATGCGTCCTTTTGTTGGTTTAATATATAGGACGTATGGGCTAACTTACAATTTAGAAGACGGTGTTAGGAAGTTTTAAGATAACTTGCAATCGGCAAGGTATTACGAAATTACAAAAAATGTAAATACATTTTGTATCCAAAAATCTAACTTTTATTAGTCCT
>PGFW01046732.1:18730-29030 GCA_003123925.1 Haematobia irritans | reverse complement strand
CATCCTATGGTGGAGGGTATAAAAATAAAATATGAAATTATGAAAAACGTATTTCAGTACATAATGCCATGACCACGTGCGAATATTGATTGCCATGATCGGCACCCAAATTATATGAGAGTGCTAATCTTACAACAGATACAAATGGGGTGTCCAGAAGACAACGATTAAGCCAGGAATCGAATATCACGTTCACGCCAATATTATTTAAAAGAAAATCGCGAAATACGAAACGAAGAGCAACGTGCTGAAAGAAGAGCCTTTAGACCAGCAATGCACAATACCAGTCGCACTATACTTGATTCATGGCCCATCAAGTATAATAGTTTCCTTTGAAAACCCTTCGTCGTAACGGGGTACGAAGAAATATATAGAATTTCAGGTTAATTTAATGACAGATACTCTTCCAAACAGATCAGCTTAAATCGTATGCTTCCCGAAGTTGATTTTAAACAATTTCGCTCTCTACAAACCAAAGAAGTCAAAACGGGAGATCGGTCTATGTGGGTGCTTTATCAAAACATGCACCGATAAATCCAATTTCGTAAAATCAAATCGGGAGATCGGTCTATGTGACGGCTAAATCAAACCATGGACCGATCCACACCATATTCGGAACAGCTAATATGGATCTACGATAACTCTAGATTTCCAATTTCAGGTCAATCGGATGAAATTTGTCGTTTCCAGAAGTCCAACAAGTGAAATCTGGAGATCGGTTTATATGGGAGGTATACCAAACCATGGACCGATACACAATATAAACGTCGCATCAATTTTTGACCATAAATACCTCTAGAATTCCAATTTCAGGAAAATCGGAACAAATTACGGTGTCTAGGTGCTTGCTTACAACACACTGACAGACGGTCAAGGTTATATGGTCTCACAATTTCTTCCTGATCAAATGAATATATACATTTATATAAGTCAGTAATAGATTTTTTCACGATTTGAACACACAAAATAGTTTTTTTTCTGATTCAATCACAAATGATAATTGATCCAATTAACTTTTTAATTGAAATGTCTTCAATCCGAAAATGATAGTGATCAATCACAGTCTTTAATGGGCATAGAAAAAAATTCGTTTGATAAAAATTATATGATTTTTTTCAGAAATTGCAATTAATTTGTTATTAATTGATTCAATTATGAAATTTCATTGATGTTGATTGACAAAATCAAATTAAAGTTTTATTAAATTAAAAAAGAGTAACTATTTTTAATTACTTTATGATTTGCGCTTAAAGTTTCTTATTTGGATTAACAATATGATGGTTGAATACATTTTTCATTTTAAAAATTAAAAAAAAATCAAGCACTTTTTTTAACTGAATTATGTCTATCCGAAAATTTGATTTAAAAGTTAAATTATCAATTAATTTTAATTAAAAATTTTAAAATGTTCAATTATTGGACTTATAATTAAACTTTAATTTTCTATCATGATTAAAAAGTTAATTGCTATCAATGAATTTATATTGAAAAATTTTTCAACCTTCAATTAACTCTTTAATTGGAAATATTTTGGTCGACAGCGAGAAGATGACAACCAACACCACACCCCCCCGCCAACACCAGAACAGATATTTTTTTCTTGTAGGTACGATGCGGAAGGTGACCAAAAAAGAAGTACCAGGCTTATTTTAGTGCTGGCGTAAAACTACAAGAACTAAGCCAACCATCGCGAAAACCATTACATTCATTAGTTTTATCTGTGATAACACATAATCAAAATATTTCCTTATCCCATATTCGAGGGTTATAATAAATGACGTCATTTGGCGCTGATAATACAGTTACTGGAAGTTTCATTGCCTATTCCTGATGAAGAATTTTTTGCAGATATATGTTATTTCCTTGGCATTTCTGAAACAGGAGTCACAACCAGATATGTAATTGCCACGGGACGAGATTTTTAATTAAAATATGTTTGCTATTATAAATAAGAGTATGAAGCAGCCGAGTCACACCGCCGATTTTAGCTTCCGCCGAATATGTCAGCTCATCTCATATTGAACATTCTACCCACAATCAATCACTTAATTCTACTAGATGTGATAATGAAACCACGAAAAAATTGCATTCTTATCGCATGGATTTGATTGTTCAATTATGTTTCAAAGTATCATTGCATTGTGTTCATCTTTCGTTTTGATTAAATATGCTCTATCCCATCGAATAACGGCCTCAAAAAATTTTTTCTCTACTAGTTTTTGGCGTATATTGAAAGCAAATTTAATTTTATAACGCCATTAAACCCATTTTTATGAGTTCCGTTAGTGCAACTGTTATCAAACGAACGTTTTAAACCGTAGTATAGAGACATAATCTAGTCATCGTTTAAAGTTAACCGGATAAAATATATTTCATTTTTTTTTGTTAACTGTAAAAAATTAATAAAACTGATAAAAAATAAACAAAAATATAAAAAATTAGCCGTTAAACAAAATTAAATTAGAAACTTACGTAGTTAAATTAAAATACGTGAAGACATTTCACAAAGTCTTTAGACTTTGCCTTTCCACTCAAGATTTTTTTGTCTGGTGTTTAAACGACTTGTTGTTTTTTTCAGCAAGATCGACCGATTATTCGATTAAGTCAACAAAGCGATTTCGATCATGGTTATAGACGTTTGACAGGCTTTGTATTCGCATACTTTGCTATGAAGATACATATGCAACCTTACACAGGGATGAAAGAACCGAAATAACTCTACGCACCAATGTTTAAATGAGTAAGACATTGATGACCATGCATTCAAGACCGAGAAATAACACTCTTTAACAGATTTACAAACAAATTGTAATACTTAGATATTACCAAGGCCGATCAGTATGACATGTATATGAGAAGTCCTATTTAATTTACTAGTGGCTCAGTGCGCGTGACTGGTACCAATTTTTTTCTAATGTTTATAAATTAGGTTTATTTTAGAAAATTTTAACTAAACTGTATTACAAACACGGGTATCACGCCGATTTCAGAAAAATAAATTCAAGAAAATTTATTAGATATACTTATTTTTTTCACTTCTTTTTATTATTGGTAAATTTACAAATTATAAGAAATTTCTGAAACTATTTGTGTGAACACGAATTTAGTTCATCTTTATGCTTTATTTGCGTAATGTTTATTTAGTAATTTCCGTACGCAAAAAACTATTAAAATCAAGAAAACTTTCTCAAAACATAATTAATTCATGAAATAAACTAAAGTTAAATTGGCTTTAGTGAATATATTGCTTCACTTTTTTTGAGTGTATCCCGAAAAAATCAAAAACCAGTGAATGGAGCTGACCATATTTTGTGAGCGGCGGCTGCCGAATTTTTGTTTTGACGGCTAAGACATATAAATTTGCCTCTTCGGCGGCGGAAAATTATCTACTATAAAATTAATTGAAGTTATCCGACATGTTAATGAGTTAGTTCTACAACCAAATCTTACAATCAAATTGTCAAGTTATTCAAGATTTATGAGCTAAATTTTTTCAAAATTACTTATCATGCAAATTAAGTATATATTGTGTGGTAACATTGTTCAATATTTCTGATTTAAATTCAAGTTTTTTGTGACGGCTAAATTTGAGTCCGACATCTTATGGCTTTTGAGTGACTTGCTAATTGAAGCTGTACATTTTTGGCGGGAAGCTAAAATCGTGACGCGTGACTCGTCTTGACTTCATACTCTTATTTATAATAAGCAAAAAAATATTTTAATTAAAAACCTCGTCCCCGGTGGCCAATTACAGTATCTTGGTTGTGACTTCTCGTGTTTCATGAAACAATGCCAAGGAAATACATATATCCTGCAAAAAATTCTTGCATACAGGAATAACAATAAGACAGCTGGTACTTTTGTTAGCATGAAACTCAAAGTAAACTGTATATCAGCGGCAAAGACGTCAATTTATTATAACCCTCGAATATGGGATAAGGAAATATTTTGATTATGTGTTATCACAGATAAAACTAATGAATGTAATGGTTTTCGCGATGGTTGGCTTAGTTCTTGTAGTTTTACGCCAGCACTAAAATAAGCCTGGTACTTCTTTTTTGGTCACCTTCCGCATCGTACCTACAAGAAAAAAATATCTGTTCTGGTGTTGGCGGGGGGGTGTGGTGTTGGTTGTCATCTTCTCGCTGTCGACCAAAATATTTCCAATTAAAGAGTTAATTGAAGGTTGAAAAATTTTTCAATATAAATTCATTGATAGCAATTAACTTTTTAATCATGATAGAAAATTAAAGTTTAATTATAAGTCCAATAATTGAACATTTTAAAATTTTTAATTAAAATTAATTGATAATTTAACTTTTAAATCAAATTTTCGGATAGACATAATTCAGTTAAAAAAAGTGCTTGATTTTTTTTTAATTTTTAAAATGAAAAATGTATTCAACCATCATATTGTTAATCCAAATAAGAAACTTTAAGCGCAAATCATAAAGTAATTAAAAATAGTTACTCTTTTTTAATTTAATAAAACTTTAATTTGATTTTGTCAATCAACATCAATGAAATTTCATAATTGAATCAATTAATAACAAATTAATTGCAATTTCTGAAAAAAATCATATAATTTTTATCAAACGAATTTTTTTCTATGCCCATTAAAGACTGTGATTGATCACTATCATTTTCGGATTGAAGACATTTCAATTAAAAAGTTAATTGGATCAATTATCATTTGTGATTGAATCAGAAAAAAAACTATTTTGTGTGTTCAAATCGTGAAAAAATCTATTACTGACTTATATAAATGTATATATTCATTTGATCAGTGAAGAAATTGTGAGACCATATAACCTGACCGGCGCTGGTCAGTATGTTGTAGCTAGCCACCTAGACATCGTAATCTTGTACCGAATTTTCCTGAAATGGAATTCAAGAAGGTATTTAAGTTACCAACAAATTGATCGAACTTTATATTGGTTATCGGTCCATGGTTTGGTATACCTCCCATTATTACAAAACGAGTCTCTCGATTTGATTTGTTGGAAACTTCTGGAAACGACCAATTTCAGTCCGATTGACCCTGAAATTGGAAATCTAAGTATGCGTGAGAACCATATTAGTTGTTTCCGAATATGTGTGGCATCGGTCCATGGTTTGATTTAGCCGTCACCATAGACCGATCTCTCGTCACGATTTGAATTTACCGAAATCTGGACCGAAAAGTCATGTTTTGTAAATTGCCTCCACATAAACCGATCTCCACGTTTTATGACTTCTGGTTGTAGAAAGAGCGAATGGTATTAAATTCAACTTTGGGAACATACGATATTAAACTGATCTGTTTGGAAGAGTATCTGTCATTAAATTAACCTGAAAATTCTCTATAAAAATTTCTTCGTAACCCCGTTACGTGTACGAAGGCGATTTTCAAAGGAAAACTATTATACTTGCTGGGCCATGAATCAAATATAATTTGACTGTATTGTGGCGCATTGCTGGTCTACAAGGTTCTTCTAGCATGCACGTTGCCTTCGTTTCGTATTCGCCATATTTTCTTTAAATAATATTGGCGAAACGTGATATTCCGATTCCTGCTTAATCGTTGTTCTCTGGACGCTTCATTTGTATCTGTTGTAAAGCTTTACACTCTCATATAATTTGGGTGCGGATCATGGCAATAAATATTGCACGTGTCATCGTCACTATGTACTGAAATACGTTTTTCATGATTTCATATTTATTTTTTATTGATGGATAGGGAGGCTTGTGCGTTACCTGTTACTTTGATTACATTTCTAAATAGCCTTCAATAATACAAGTTAAGTTTACTCTTCTCCAAGCACTTGGGTTAGATTATAAAATTAATACATATAATTATCTTTAAATATATTTAAATATAATAAACAAAAAAAACAACTGGAGAGAACTACTTAATTATTAAGAATCACTGTTGGCGTTATCTCAAATAAATTTTTATCAAATAAAACAAATAACCCACATAATTGTTTATTCTGTTATTTTTTTCATCTGACATTTTTTCGAAATCAAATTACAACTGTATATCTGTTTATTTGTGTCACAAAAAATTTATTAGTCATCTCGTTAGTTGTTTATTTTGTCATAACAAATAATAATTTTATTTAAACGAAAAAAAAATAAAATTGAAATTTATCTGAATATTCTGAAAAATAACTTTTGTTTGATGAGCGATAATTGTCCTTTATAACTAGGAATGGTAAGCGGAAGGTAACAAATCTCAAACATAGTGATGTTTTTTCAAGTGAATCTGGTTTTCCATTTTGATGAAAATTCTTATAACAGAATTTAAGAAGACGGATTAAAGAATATCAGTGCTGTGGTGTGTGAAATTGTGAAGCTGATTTTGTTAAAGATAAAAGAGAGAAAAATTCAACATCAAACTCATATCCACCTATAAAGAGGCGACATGGTAAATGTATGACGTTTGAAGAGTACCGAAGAGCTAATAAATCGCTAAACCGTTCTCAACGAAGGAGGTAATGAGAAAAATTCTTTTTCAGTCATACGTGTATTACCTTTTGAAATTTTATTTGAAAAACTCCGAATAACAAATAAAAAGAAACAAAATTAAATTGAAGTTATTGTTTCACAAAATAAACGAATAAAAAAATTATTGTGTTATTTCCAAATAAAAACTACAAATCGAATTTATTCGTTATTTAAAATAAATTTTGCCCAAACTTGGCCTTATATTGCTTTTCCTATAGAGAAATTTGATTAGACAAAAACACATACGTTCTCTCTGTGACACTAAGCAACAGAAATCAAGCCTTAACAAAATATATCGATTTGTCGATATTTCAATAACAGCAATAATAATACTATCCCAGAAAAGTGTCTTCGAAACTAAAGCAAAACGTTCACAATTAGTAGCATTTTAATTTCCATTCAGTGTAATTTTTTGTGTTGAAATAATCAATATTTACTTGTTTCAGGCAAAAAAATCCCTAAGACTGACAAAAGCAGCTTAGGAGATAGTTCATTAACTAAAATAAGGCGCATGGAATTGTTAGCTAATACTGTTTTCTTACGCTGGTATAAGAATTTAGCCTATGAAAAAATTGTATTATCTGAATAAAATAGCATTTGTAAAATATATAACATAGAGAGAAAAATATTTTAAGTTCATCGTATAAAATATTTCATCTTTCAAAACTTAAGGAAACACACTAGTTAAGAATATATACGGAAATATTCCCATAAAAAAAAAAAAAAAATTCACAATTAATTTTATCTAGCTGTAATCGAAATTTGCGCGTGGGTTGTTTTTTTAATACCCTCCATCATAAGATGGGGGTAATATTAACTTTGCGTCATTCTGTTGTAACACATCGAAATATTCTCTAAGACCCCATACAAGTATATATATTTCTGGGTCGGGGTGAAATTCTGATCGATCTAAGCATTCGCCGTCGTCGCCGTCCGTTGAAATTACACGCTAACTTCGCAACGAAAACAACTATCCGACTTGACAACCTTAGGCACAACTAGTTGCTATCGAATAGTCGGATGGATTGAAATGGGCCATATCGTTGTTTTCCCACTTTACGTATATTGCCCGTCCCTAATATACAAGGGACCCTCAGATTTGGCTTTGTGGAGGCCGTCTAACAGATACATATTTGCACACATCCGGGCTGATAATGTTGTATATGGGTTAGTATAACTGGTCTCTAACTAACGTGCAGAAATTGGTCCACATCCGGGTCCAGTAATTATATATAGCCCCATATATAACGATCCCCAGATTTGGCTTGCGGACCTAAAAGAAAAGCAAATTTCATCCGATCCGGCTGAATATTTGGTACAGGTGATTTGGTATACGCGTGGTCTCTAACCAACCAATAGCACAAATTGGTCCAACATCGGTCCATAATTATAATATATGCCCATATAAACGCGATCCGCCCGAGATTTGAACCCTAAAAATAATCTATCCAAAATTGTTTATTTCTAAGAGAAAATTTTTTTAAAATTTTATTCAGTTCATAATTAAATACTTTCATCATTGTCAAAATTTTATTCTATAATAGAAAATTTTGTCAAAAATTGTTATTCTATATGAAAATTTTGTTCAAATTCTTAATTCGGTTCATAATTCATGGTTGCTCACTTCGAGGCCAAAAAATAATCTACCAAGATTATTATTCTATAGAAAATTTGTCAAATTTATTTCTCTATAAAATTTGTTCAAAATTTTATTTCTGTAGAAATTTTTGTCAAAATTTTCTTTCTATAGAAAAATTTTGTTAAAATTTTTATTTCTAATGAAAAGATTGTGAAAAATTTTATTTCTATATGAAAAATTTTTGAAAATATTTAATTTCTCTATAGAAAATTTTGTTAAACCATTATTTCTGTAGGAAAATTTTGTCAAATTTTAATGTCCCTATTTGTCAACCAGTAAATAAATAATACGTATTGGACCGAAATCTTTTTTTGATTTAATATATATCTACGTAATGGACTTACATACAATTTAGAAGATGGTGTACGGAGGTTTTAAGCACCTGGCAATCGGCAAGCGTTACCGCCACCTTAATAATTCGATTGTGGATGGCAGTGGGTTTAGAAGAAGTTTTACGCAAATCCATGATGAAGGTACGATAAGCTCGGCCTGGCCGAACTTCATTCGTCTTCAATTTTGGAACTTCAATTATCAGTGCACGCTCACATTCTTTTGTGAAAAAATTGGTTAGGATTTTTTGTTTATAAATTGTACGTCATGAATTGTGAAGTTAACTAGAAGAAAAAAAATAGTTAAAATATTTCAAGCCAAGTTGATGCTGTTGATTCCAAATAAATATTATTACGGCATTTTTTCCAATGACTCCGTTACTTTAACTGCCAGTTAAAGATAAGTAAATGTGGGCAAATATCTTCTGCAGTTAAATTAAGTAAAAATTTTTGCAGTTCTAATTTCTAACTGGCATATGGAATAGTATCATTGCAAGATATCAGCTTTCGTCGCATACATACCGTTTAAAAAAGTTGGTTATTATACTGGAACACTAAGGAAGCTTATGAAAATGGGGTTATAAGTTAATAAAATATGTCTTTATTGAAGAAAATAATTGTTATTATAAATACATAAAATCGTATTTAAAAAAACGAAGGTAACAGTTCTAAGTTTGAAGTAAAAGGTTTACCACAAATAAATAAGAGTTTTGTCCAACATAATGAAATAAAGTTCAATAAAATATCCAATATGAATTTCAATTCAGCTTAAAATTTTTTCATTCTGTAGTACATGCGTAACACAAATATAATGAAAAGTTAACTATATATTATGAGAAGACATTTCTACCCTAATTTCTACGAAAATATATCGTTCAAACAAGATAAAAAATGTCCTTAGGGTATACGAATTCAACTTCTTCACAAGGGAGTTCATTTTTAACTTAAAGAAGCTTGTCCACTTTTTTCTGGGTTAAAAATACGTTCTTAAGATCATTCTGTTTAAAATTTAAATAATATTGTAATTTGATTCATATCAACAACTTATTTTTCAAAAACTAATCTATTCTCAGTGTATGTTAATGTTCCTTCTACTTTGAAGTATTTTTTGAAGAGCAAAACAATGCTGAATTTTTTTTTCTTTTATAAGCGATAGATATTCGCACCATAAAGTGATGGGGGGGGTATAATTAGTTTGTCATTGCGTTGTAACACAATCAAAATTATCGATTCCGACTTCTCATGCCCTCTTATAAAAAAATATATATACTTAATATATTTTTTATCAGGAGAATTCTAAGAGATATAACCATGTCGTATGAATCGTCTGTCTGTCATCACGTCATCAATAATGACACTACGGTCTGAAATTCATCAGATTCGTCTTGTCTACAACAGCAGATGTGCTTATTGATTAGGAACCACTTCAGTTTTATTTGACCACTTTTAGGTTAGTTATACCCAACATAAAATCCGACCTCTCAAAACTTTCTGCTTGTGGAACCCAAGGAGGCCAAATATCAATCCTAGCCGTTGAACCATGCAAAACTTAGTCTAATATTGGTCCCTAAAGTAGAAACTCATCCCTATATTTGACATCGACGGAACAACTTGGAAAGTAAAAAATTTTATGCAACCGGGATGAATGATCGGTACGTGAATGTATATCATGGTGCCCTCCACAATACCAAAATTGGTTCCATTATCGATCCATAATTATATATATAACTCCTATGTAAATCGCATCATAGAAATGTGGTCAAACAAGATTATCTTTCACCTTTAGAGGCATACATTGGTAGAAAAAAACTTTTAATTAATTTGCTTTTGTTGAAAATTTAAG
>PGFW01046725.1:0-12794 GCA_003123925.1 Haematobia irritans | reverse complement strand
TAGACAAAGATTGACAGCAATGGCAGATCAGGACGTAATATGCAGATAGATAGGAAGAAAATATTGTGGTGGGGTGGTGGTACAGTAAGTAGATCAAGGGAAAAGGCTTATCAGTTTTGAATGGAAGCGGTGTTGGTGTGGCTTTTGTGTGATCGACCGACCGATCTATCGATCGACAATGAAATAGAGAAATATATCAAGGATCCAATTTGTGAGAAGAAATTCAAATAAAAACATTTCAAATGATAATTTTGAAAAACACAAAGATAGCGAGAGAGTTTTATGTAGAAAGAGAGAGAGATAGAGCGAGAATTAGTAATAAATACCAAACAAGAGAACAGTGTAGTAGTGATATGCATTAATATTGGTTAAATTGGTTTTTCTATTTATTTTTATTTGCCTTAGAAATAGTTTTATTAGATAGAAATATTTCACTTTAAATTCGTATAAATTATGATGCACAATTTGGGAGCGGAAAGACACGTAAACAAACGAAAATATGACATAGCGCTGTGTTAAAGTCATCATACACAATACACAGCACGTAGCGATGTAGTCAGATATATATACTATACAACACCTAATATTGCCGGCAATTTGTTTAGAACAATATTCCAGCAGGATAACAATGACAATGAGCAACATGAAAAGACAAACAACGGCAAAATATATGAGAGAAGGTGATTAAAAAAAATAAAAAAAAAAAAAAAAAAAAAAAAAAGCATAAACTCACAAGCACCATCGCAACAGTGGTAATTGAGGCAATTAATATTTACAAAATCAAATAATAAAACTTTAAATTATTTCAATTGTTTTCATATCAACATACTCGTATACTATTAAATATGATGCTGTTGTCGCTAGAATAGCTATATGGGAATATATACAAAATGTTAATACATTCATATTGAGCATTTTGTCGAAGGGTCATTAGTAATTTAATAGAAACAAAGTAAACGAAGAGGGCAGCTTATCTTTTGATAACGATATAGTTTCTTTCTTGGACGAGTTCATTTCGAGCCAGCTATATACATAAATTAACATTCCATCGAGTGAACAGAAAATTTTTGTTAGCGTGTTTATTCCTCTGAGTAATACATTTCTGAGCCTGGTTCAAGCGTCTCTAAGTGGTTTCATCTAGCCATGAAAATCCCTGACTCGGCTACTAAACAAAGGGACTCCTCATTGAGAGAGAAGTTCAATATTAGATTTTTTATGCGAGCTATAGAGGAAAAACTTTTGCAAAAAAACACAACAACTAATTTGCCCCCGGGAAAATTGGCTGAATAATGCCGCAAGGACTGGCCTTCAGCAGACTGGCAACTACCGGTATCCATTTTATTTGAAAATGCGATCAGCAGGGTCCACATATAATTTACGTTTAACGATATTCTCATGGCACAATGTTGCTACTGCGCCTCAATTCGCAACATTTCGTAGCCGGTATCTCGCACGAATAAATGCTTCAGAGTTGTCCTTCCAATACCTCAACTTGTAGAGCGGGCTTGTAGTATAGCACATCGAGTTTTACCTTAGCCGCGAAAAAAAGAATACTCACATGTAATAGAAAATTAAATTTTGTTACGTTTTCTTGGATCAACTTTATCAGTATAGTTATATGAAATGATTTATCGAGAACCTCGACTTGATAAATACATTTCATTAAGATAAAATTTACACAAATTGTTTGCTATAGAAAAAAAATTTTGAAATTTTTTTATAGAACATTTAAAAATTTTGATAAAATTTCTATAAGAAATAAATATTTGACAAATTTTTCTATAAAAATTAATATTTTGAATTAAAAATAAGTTTGAAAACATATAGAAATAAAGAATTTTGACAAATTTTTTGCTGTAGAAATACATTTGTGACAAAATTTCTAATAGAAATAAAGTTTGATAAAATTTTTCTAAAAATTAAATTTGACAAAAATTTTCGTATCAAAATACAATTTTGAGAAAATTTTCTATAGAAATAAAATTTGAAAAAAATTTTCTAGAGAATAATTTTTCAACACAAGTTTCTATAGAAAATAAATATATTTGACAAAATGTTCTATAGCAAATAAATTGTGACAATATATTCTAATAGAAAACTAAATTTTTGACAAAATTTCTATAGAAATAAATTTTGTGCGAAAAAATTTCTATAGAAATAAAAATTTTGGCAACATGTTTGTATAGGAAATAAAATTTGACAAATTTCTATAAAAATAAAAATTTTGACAAAATGTTTCTATAAAAATAAAATTTTGGCAAAATTTTCTATAGAAAATAAAATTTTGACAAAATTTTCTACAGAATATAATAATGTTTGACAAGATTGTTCTATAGAAATAAAATTTTGACAAAAATTTTCAAATATCAATTTTGAGAAATTTTCATAGCAAAATAAATTTTTGAAAACATTTTCTATAAAATTAAATTTTGACAAAAATTTTCTATAGAAAATAATTTTTGATAAAATTTTCTATAGAAATACAAATTTGAGCAAAAAAATTTGTCTAGTAGAAATAAAATTTTTGACAAATTAAAAAAAATAAATATCACCAAATATTTCCTATTAATCAAAAATTTTCTATAGAAGTGAAGAGTTTCAACAAAATTTTCTAGTAGAAATAAAAATATTACAAAATTTTCTATAGCATAAATTTTTTGAGCAAATTTTCTATAGAAATAAAAATTTTCCTATAGAAGTGAAAGTTTTCACAAATGTTCTAGTAGAAATAAAATGTTGAGACATATTTTCTATACAAATATAATTTGAACAAAATTTTCTATAAGCAAAAAATTTTTGACAAATTTTTTATAAGAAAATAAATTTTGACAACATTTTCTATGGAAATAAAATTTGACAAGATTTTCTATAGAAATAAAATTTTTGAACAAAAATTTTCTATACAAATAAAATTTTGAAACATTTTCTAATAGAAATAAAATTTCTGACACATTTTCTATAGAAATAAATGTGCCAAATTTTCTATAAAATAAAAATTTTTGACAAAAATTTTCTATACAAATAAAATTTTGAAAAATGTTCAATAGCACAAATATTTTGACATTTTATATAGAAATAAAATTTGAACAAAATTTTCATATAAATAAATTTGCGAAAAGATTTCTATAGAAATAAAATTTTGGCAAAACTTCTGGGTATAGAAATAAAATTTTTGACAAAATTTTCTATAAAAATACAAATTTGACAAAATTTTCTAATAAAAATAAAAATTTTGACAAAATTTTCTAATAAAAATAAAAATTTTGGCAAAAAATTTTCCTATAGAAATAAAATTTTGACAAAATTTTCTACAGAAAATAAAATTTTGAGGTAAATTTTTAATGGAAATAAAATTTTGACAAATTTTCTATCAAAAATACAATTTTGAGAAAATTTTCTAATAGCAACAAATTGTTGGACATTTTCTATAAAAAGTAAAATTTGACAAAATTTTGATAGAAAAATAATTTTTGATACAATTTTCTATAGAAAATAAAAATTATGACAAAATTCTTATAGAACATAAAATTTTGACAAATTTCTATAGAAATAAAATTTTGACAATTAAAAAAAAATATCACCAAAATATTCCAATAACAAAATTTTTTTTTTTTTTTTTTTTTTTTTTTTCTATAGAACGTGAAAGTTTCACAAAAATTTTCTGTAGAAATAAAAATTTTACAAAATTTCTTAAAAATATAATTTTGACAAAAATTTTTCTAATAGCAATAAATTTTTGAAAAATTTCTTTAAAAGTAAAATTTTGACAAAATTTCTATAAAAAAAATTTGACAAAATTTTCTATAAAAATAAAATTTTGACAAATTTTCTAGTACGAAATAAATATTTTGGACACAATTTTCTATAGAAATAAATAATTTTGATAATTAATAAACAATAAATAAATTTGGCAAAATTTCTATAACAATTGATTTTTTAAAAATTTTAGAACAATTTTATTGAATAAATGTTACAATTGTTAAAAAATATTTTGACAACCAATTTCTCAAAATAATTAAGAAATTTTGAAGCATGATTTTTGACAATTTTCATATAAAAATAAATTTTGTAACAAAATTTTCTATAGAAATTAAACATTTTGACGAAATTTTTCTAACAAATAACATTTTTCAACAAATTTTCTATAGAAATAAAATTTTTGACAAAAAATTGTTCTTAGAAATATAAATGTTGTACAAATTTTCTATAGAATAAATTTTATACAATATTTCTATAAAAAGTAAAATTTGTACAAAATTTTCATAATAGAAATTTACAACATTTTGAACAAATAAATTTTGAATTTCTATCCAAATAAAATATTTGACAAAATTTGTCTATAGAACAGTAAAATTTTGACAAAATGTTTCAGAGAAAAAAATAACAATTTTGAATATTATACCGTATAGGCAAAAAGTTTTTGACAAATTTTCTATAGAAATAAATGAAATTTCAATGATACAGTCCACTTATATGACATAATAATTGCAATTTCTCATAAAATAAATTTTGCAATAATTTCTTATAGAAATACAATTTTGGAAAATTTTCTATAGCAATTAATTTTTGACAAGAATTTCTATAGATTATTTGAAAATATAAATCAAATATTTTCATTAACAAACTTTTCTATAGAAATAAATTTTTACCATAATTATTTTGCTAAGAATTTGACAAAATTTGAAAGTTATCAGCAATAGGTTTTAGAATAATGTGCCAACATTTTCCTATAGAAATAAAATTTTACAAATTTTTCTTAATAAATACAAATACAATTTTGACAAAATTTTCTATAGCAATAAATTTATTACATAATTTCCTATGAAAATAAAATGTTGTTGACAAAAATTTCTATAGAAATAAATCTTTGAATATTATGAAAATATGAAAAAAATTCTGATATTTAATAACAATCTATTTTTTAATCAAGTAATATAAGTTTATGTTCCATATTTTCGTAAATGAAGACATTTCATATACTAGAAATGTTTTTGTTAATGGCCACAGTGTATATACCCCAAACTAATAATCAGCTGTGAAAATTCCATTCCAAAAAAAACACTGTGTACATCTTCACCACAATTGGAATCAGGCAGCATAGTCGAAAACCCCCTCAGGCAAATTAGCATGTATGCGTATGGAATGACGGTGCTGTGTGTGAATCGAATCGATCGATTAGGAAATCTAATTAGAGAGCATTTTCACATTGCAACAAAGTAGGAAGACAACTTCCAACAGCAATTGGTGAAAGAACATGGCATTGGCAATTGCCGCAATAAGCAATCACAGATATGTTGCGCTGTTCTATCGGTGGTCTTCTATCTGAACTAAATCAATTTGATAGTTTTATTGTTGTTATTATTGATGTCGATGCCGGGTATTATCGAAATGAAATGAATAAATATTTTTTTTTTTTGCTTTTGTTTTTTTTTTGGAAAAATGTGTGGAAGTGGGGCAAAACATGGGCAAATGAAATGAACATTTTCGAATTATGTTTTTTTTTTTGTTTTATTATTTGCTAGGCGTCATAATATCTCAGTGATGCTGCCATCATAAGTGGGTGTTTAATTATGTTTATTCTTAGTTTATCTATATGTCCGTCCGCGTATCTATTAAGTGTTTGCAGTGGCATAGAGCAACGAAAAAAAAATCACAAAGAACTATTAATGCATATTAAAAAATATTTAAAAATTAATATATATTCTATTGTTTCTTTTCTTAGGGGGATCAAGATTGCTTATCATATAAATCCAATACACTTACATAAATTCTCTAGTTATAAATAGATAGCAAGATAAGATTCACAGTAGATGTGTTTTAAATTAATGATGATATTTTCAAAATTTATTACGACAAAAAAATAAATTCAATATAAAGCCAATGTCAATCACATACAATACCCCAAAGGTTTCAAGGTACGATGCTTTGATTTTTCATTTTCCCATTGATGGAATCCAGAGCTAATAAATATCCACATATTTTCTATTCGAAAGACATGGCAAGGCTATCACACCATACCCCACTTGAATGTGATTTAATGGTGGCCGCCTTAAAACGCCAACGCAACGTGTTGATGCCTTAGGCTAGACGACATCGTTAGCATAGTCAGAGGTGTCCCTTAGGGAATTGAAAATCACTAAATACTATTTTGAATGCATTCCAGATTTCTCTTCCTCTTAAACCTTAAGTGCATAGACTCGAGAGGGTAATAAAAAATATAGCTTTCATGGGAAAGTGGTATAGAAATGAGCTATGCGACACTTCAAAAAATACCCTCCTAGGCGTTAAAGCCAATTTAACTCTATTTTAGTTCATGGAATTATTATGTTTTGAGAAGGATTTCTCGACATTAATAATTTTGTGTGTACGTTAGTTAGTTTAATGAATTGGAATTATACACAAATTAGCAATAAATATTTAAATTTAAAATATAAAAAATTTTGTCAAAATGTATTTCTATAGAAAATTTTGGTCAAAATTTTATTTATATAGAAAAATTTGGGAAAATTTTAATTTCTATAGAAAATTTTTGGGAATTTTATTTCTAAACTAGAAAATTTTGTCAAAATTTTTTTCTATAGAAAATTTTGTCCAATTTTATTTCTTAGAAAATGTTGTCAAAAAATTTATTTTTATACAAAATTTTCTCAAATTTTATTTTTATAGAAATTTTTGTCAAATTTTTAATTTCTATAGAAAATGTTGTCAGAATTTTTATTTCCTATAGAAAATATTGTCAATTTATTTCTATAGAAAATTTTCGTCGAAAAATTTTTATTTCTATAGAAATGTCAAATTTTTATAGAAATTTTAGTTACTTTTTATTTTTACAGGAAATTTAGGTCAAAATGTTATTCTATAGAAATTTTTGTCCAAATTTTATCTTCTGTAGAAAAAATTTTGTCAAAATTTTATTTTTATAAAAAATTTTGTCAAATTTTTATTTCTATAGAAAATGTTGGTCAAAATTTTTAGTTCTATAGAAAATGTTGTTCAAAAAAATTTTATTTCTGTAGAAAAATTTGTCAAAATGTTAATTTCTATACGAAAAATTTTGTCAACATTTTATTTTCCACAGGAATATGTTATTTCTATAGAATGTTACTAAATTTTATTTCTATAGATAAATTTTTTCAAATTAAATTTTTATAGATATTTTGTCAACATTTATTTCTATAGCATAATTTTGTCAAAAATTTTTATTTCCAGAGAAGTTTGTTAAAATTTTTATTTTTATAGCAAAAATTTTTTATAGGAAATTTTGTGAAAATTTTATTTCTATAGAAAAATATTGTCAAAACTTTATTTCTATAGAAAATGTTGTCAAAATTTTATTATCTGTAGAAAATTTTAATCAAAATGTTTAAATTTCTATAGAAAATTTTGGCAACAATTTTGATTTCCAACAGAAAATTTTATATTCTATAGAAAATGTTGGTCAAGAATTTCTATTTCTATAGAACATCAAAATGTTTATTTCTATAGAAAATTTTAGTCAAATTTTTCTATTTCTATAGAAATTTTTCCAAAAAATTAAATTTTATAGAAGGATTTTGTCAAAATTCTTATTCTTATTAGAAAATTTTTTTCCAAAGCCAAAAATTATAATAGAAAAATTTTTTCAATATTAAATTTTTTATAGAAAATTTTTCAAATTTATTTTTTTATGAATTATTTGTCAAAATTTTTATTTCTAATAGAAAATTTTGTCACACCATTTAATTTTCTATAGATTTTGTCATAATGTTATTACTATAGAGAAATTTTGTCCAAAAATGTTTATTTCTATAAAATTTCTTATTTCTATAGAAAAATGTTGTCAAAATTTTATTTGCTAAAATAGCAATCGTAGTCAAAATTTTAATTTCTGGGGTAAGAAAAATGATTGGTCAAAAATAGCCGGCATAAGCCGCCATTCAATGTAAAGCCTTTTTTCGGAAGGGTTAGTGTGGGTTTCATTTGTTGGGTTTAATGAACCCTGCCCTGAATTTATTCCTGATAATTGGTTGATGTTTTGCTGCAAGTAGAGGATGAGGAATGTTGGTATTCGAAACGTGGCGTCCATTCCAACCATCTTGCAGTCTATAGGCTTTGCCAATAAATTTGACAAAAATTCTTTTCCTACGTTGTTTAAATGTATAAACATTGTAGTTAGTCAAATATATGGTTTTACGAGCGCAATAAAAAACAACAAAAAAATTGTTGATTTCTATAGAAAAATGTTCAAAATTTTATTTATTATAAGAAAATTTTGTCAAAATTTTAATTTCTGTAGAAAACTGTTGTCAACAATTTTGACAGAGAAATTTTTTTTTTTTTTTTTTATTTTTTTTCTAATAAGAAAATGTTGTCAAAATATTATTTATTAAAGAAATTTTGTCAAAAAATTTTATTTCCTATAGAAAATTTAAGTCAAGAATGTTACAGATTTTATCAAATTTTTTCACAGAAAAATTTTATTTTATAATAAGTTGCAAATATTTGTTCACGATAAGAAATTTTTGTATTGTATTAAGAAAAAAATTTCGTCAAAAACGTTGATTATCTATCAGAAATTTGTCAAATTTTATTTCTAATACGAAAATTTTGTGTAAAATTTTTATTTATAAATTTTTGTCAAAAATCTTTAAATCGAATTTCTTATAAATAGTTGTCAACATTTTATTTTAAAACCATAGAAAAATTGAAGTTTTTGGTTAAAACTTGATAATTATTTTTATAGAAAATTTTGGTCAAAAATTTTATTTCTATAATAATTTTTTTAATAAATTTTATATAGAAAATTTAATAATAATGATTAATGAATAATTATGTATTACTTAAATGCGCATAAGCGTTATAATTGGCCGGAGCCAGCAGTCTCATTTGTTTGTAATATTACATAGCTGTGAATAAAATCTGCATTAAATGAAATGTATAATTAAAAATCAAATTAATAAAGAAGAATTTGAAAATGAAAATGAAAAAAATTTAAAATTAAATTTTTGTAGAAAATTTTTTCAAAATTAAATTTTTATAGGAAATTTTGTAAAAAATTTAAATTCTAATAGAAAATGTTGTCAAAATTTTATTTCCAATAGAAAATTTTATCAAAAATTTTATTTCTATAGAAACTTTTTGTCAAAATTTTATTACTATAGAAAATTTGTCAAAATTTTTATTTCTATAGAAAATGTGTCAAAATTTTATTTCTGCAGAATTTTTTTTTTTCAAAAATTTTATTCTATATGAAATTTTTTTAAAATTAAAATTTTTGTGGAAAATTTTTTTCAAAAAATTAAAAATTTTTATAGAAAATTTTTAAAATTAAATTTTTTAAATAGAAAATTTGTCAAAAATTTTATTTCTATAAAAAATTTTGTCAAATTTTATTTCTATAGACAATTTTTTAAAATTAAATTTTTATAGAAAACTTTTTCCAAATTAAAATTTTTATAGAAAAATGTCAAAATTTTTTATTTTTATAAAAAATTTTGTCAAAAAATTTTATTTTTATAGAAAATGTCAAAATTTTTTTTCATATAGAAAATTTTCTCAAAAAATTTTAATTTTATAGAAAAATGTCAAACGTTTATTTTTATAGAAAAAATTTGTCAAATTTTTATTCTATAGAATATTTTTTCAAATTAAATTATTATAGACAATTTTTCAAAATTGGTATTTCTGATAGAAAATTTTGTCAAAATGTTATTTCTATAGAAAATTTTCAAAAAATTTTAATTCTATAGAAAATGTTGTCAACAGTTATTTTTTATAGAAAAATTTGTCAAATTTATTGTAGAAATTTTTCAAAAATTTTAGCATTGTCAAATTTATTCATGAATATTTTATTATTGTCTAAAAATGTCCAATATTTATCTTATATTGGGTCAAAATTTTTGGCATTTTCAAAATTATTTTCTTCTAGTAGACGAGAATTTGTAAAACGAAAAGTTTATTGTATAGAATTGTTAAAATATTAATATTACGTTTGTAGAATGATAATTTTTTTCAAATTATTTTATAGACATGCAAATTTCATAGAACTTCCAAAATATTTCTATAGAAATGTAATATGAAAAAAAACATTAAACACCAGCCATTTTCATTAGTCCATGACCTCAAGCCAAAACAAATAATCCAAAATTGTAACAATAAAAAAATTTTATTTCTATAGAAAATTTTTTTAGAATTTTATTCATAGAAAATTTTTGTTGAAAATTTTATTTCTATAAAAATGTTTGTCAAAATTTTATTTCTATAGAAAATTTTTATTCTATAGAAAATTTTTGTCAAATTTTTCAATTTTTTATAGAAAATTTTATCAACATTTTAATTTTATAGAAAATTTGTGAGGAATATTTTACAAAATCTACCAAAACATATACAATTCTAGAATTCTACCAACTATGGTAACCGTGGCTGTATATCGATATTATTTTATTGAATCCAAGATCACACTCTGGTCTATAGTATTAAATCGTCGATTATTTTTACAACAACCACATCGAGGTGCATTTTCACATCAGCATTTTCCCCAGAACAGAGCGAGCGAACCATTATTGAGCTACACGAACTCTTACAGCATAGTTTCGATAATCTTTACAAATTTCATTGGTGGCTTCAGTGAATTCTTTCTTTTTTTAATAAAAAAATCGAAATATACACAGACAAAAAATATTTCACGAAATTTATTGATCCGATTAATTTTTAATTTAATTTCTTCAAACACAGAATCTATATTATCAATCACTGAAGCTAATTAAACATTTAATTAAACCAATTAAAAAGTTCATTTTTGTGATTGATGTTGATTTTAATTAAAACATTGATTGAATTAAATAATTTTTGATAGATATATTTTAGAAATTTAAATAGGATTTTTTTTTATCAGTTTTCTCTGGGCTTTAGCGGAGTTTCTTCATTACTTTTTCGACTACCTATCTTGCGCGATGGATAGATAATAATATTCCATAAGCATTGAATAAAAACAAATTCAAATACAAGCCCGTAAAGGCGATTTATTATTAATGTCAAAATTTTTATAACATTTTGAATGACCACAAATTCAAACAATTTATTCATAAACACTTCAGAGATCCCTGAAATGTTTCTGATAAAATGGGTAGCAATTTCAAATATAAAATATAGAACCAGTCCTGATATACATTAAATTCGAATTAAAAAATCTTAATGAATACCTATTAGAAATAATTATTTATGTATATGCAATATATAAGCCATTGCCCTCTTTGCAGACAAAACAAACAACTAGCCAATCATATGACTTTTTTACGAAAATAATTAAAATTGTTAATAATTTATATTTTTTTTATTAATGCAATTATATATTCAATAAAGATGGACGAATAATAGTTTTGTATGTTGAAATGTGTTTTTAACACCTATATGAAATCGTGAAAAATAAAGTAGAAAAATAATTTAATATTAAATTTTATTTTATTTCCATAGCAATAGGTTTAAAGGAAAGGTGGATCAAACAAATAGAAACTTTTCAGAAAAAGTACAGGATTCATTTCAAATATGAGGAACTATGGTCAGAGAACGCTGGTCTCCATCGGAAGGTTGCGAGTTGATATTGGGACAAAGAATGTAGGAATGCCAAATCTGATGGTCAGTGGCAGGACAGCAAATTGAGGTGTCTTGTATTGGCATTATAACCTGCCGCATAACTTGGGAAATCCCTATATGGTAATAGGTCTTAAAGGTGATGAATGGTTCCTGGATCCAGAAAGTTAGTAAATTCGTAGCACTCCCCTGCGCTAATTGTCCGTGCATTATCCTTTTAAAACTAGGTCGCGTTTTTCTTTCAGGTTCGGTGGGAACCTGCAGAAGTGGTAGCTAAAAGGGAAATATTTGCCTCCCCATCAGGCCGCTCCCTGTTCGGGATTTTTTTAAACAACTTACAGAAGAAGCGGAATAATATGCAAGATCTTCTGCAAAACTTTAAAGAAGACCACCTCACGTAAGAAGAATATTAGAAAATTTATCCGGGCGAGTAATCAACAATTAAGACCTAATATTCACTACTGGTAATAAAGTGGTATCAATTTGAATTTCAAGAATTGTGTCATCCCATACAAAGGTCTCTGTGCTGCACTAATGAATAGTGTCCCTTGAAAACTTGCCCAAAACCTAAATTAGTACGACCCCAAAATTTTATATGAAACACACACCTTTTTTATGTTTTTGGCCTTATATTTAAAATGAAAAAAAAAAAAAACCCAAAATTTCCTTTTTTTGGGATAGTGTTTTCGTTTGCAAATGGGGTCTATTTTCGTATTCTGGGGATTTGAACAATGGTGGAGTATCAATCGGCTGGCCAAATGTTTATCTTAGGATCAGCACAGAAAGAGCTCTGATTTTAAAATATTTTTCTTCCATACAAACGTTGTTTAGAAACGAAAAAGAATTTCAAATAATTCCTTCTTCTTTTTCTGTGCCACATTTAAAAGCAAAAAAAAAAACAAAAAATGATCTTCCAAATTCTATAAATTTTATAAGAACAAACCATTAAGTCATTTTATTATTTTGAGGTAAAATATTTTAGCTTCATTTTTTGTGAAATTGTTTACGTAAGACTTTTTCTACGGAATCAATGCAAATTGTCTGTCTGTCTGTCTGGTCTGTCTGTATAAAATGGTTTTTTTTGGTTTTGCTCGCCGTACCTTAATTTGCAATGACATCTGATATCTTTATTGAAAAAAAAATATTAATAACTCACCAAAAAATGAGGCAAAACTTCAATCTAATGGAATTAAAGAGGGTCATGGACGTAAAATGCTAATGACAAA
>PGFW01046711.1:0-13126 GCA_003123925.1 Haematobia irritans | reverse complement strand
TTCCCTTATTAACTCAATTTCCTTGTGCATCCCTAACAAATATCCTTTATAATTTCCACAAAACTACTTTTTTTCCAGAAATTTGTTGCGCAGTTGGAATTATTTCAAGTAGAAGGTTGTGCTGCTTCGAGAAAGTGATTAAGTGTTCAGGACCACCCATTGTGGAATGGTGTTGATAATGTTGGGTAAAAATTGTTCTTTAAACAAGTTTCTCATGTTTTCATTAAAACGTTTTTATTATATTATTATTATTGAAAATTGTTAAAAAGAGATGTTTAACAACACCGACATCTTTAAGCAGACCACCATGTCAACAACACTCACTCAAACATTAACATACACATGATGGCACTATGTGAAATTTAATTCTCTCACAAAGCTAGGCAAAGGAACAAGAACAAGAAAGGTTTACAGATTCATTAAATGCATAAACAGAGGAGAGTGAGAGAGCATCATCATCACCATTACTCTTTAGTGGTGATAGTGGGTGAGCAAGTGTGTTACCACTGTTGTGTCTTGTGGTGCTTTTGTAAACGAGTTTGTTTCATTTTTTTTAATGTTAAGATAACGCAGAACAAGAGCATCTAGGTGAGTGTGTGTATTTGTTGTAGGGTTCACAGAGTCTTTTGTGTATGTTCCAGGTCACATGTACATCTCTGTGTTAAATTTAAATACATTTTCCTTTGTTTCCATTTTTTGGCAAGTTTCACATCATTATCCTGTAAAAGAAACGGCCAAACACCAACAAAAATGTGAAAAAACGGTTAAACATTTTTAATTGCGTGCAACGATAACGACAAGAATATTTTGTGTTTTTTTTTAACCATCCGAGTTTATCATAGAGTAGTTTGCGTTGGTGACAAGTTGGCCAAAGAAAACCACAAAACCTTTGTGTTTTGAAGAAAAATGTCCCAGACACGTTGTATTTTGATGGCAAAATGTTTCTTTTGCTTACAACAAAAAGCAACAAACTAGAGTCATTATAAAAGATACAAGAAATGTTATTTTACAAATGAAGGTAAATTGCCTGACTTTTTTTTTTCTTAGGAAAATATTTGGTAATCTATAGCATTAGGGGGTATCTTAGCGATAAGAGGGGTGGAAATTTGTAAGTAAAGACATTTATAAGAGGAAACCAGCAATTTTATGAAACGCATTTTTATTAAATTAATAATTTGATAGCCAAAAAAGCTTCTCTTGTACGTTTAAAGAATGAAATAAGAAAACCAATGGTCCATTATTCTCAAGGGAACTGTTTTACTCCACCATTTAGATTTTCTGACGAATTATAGAGTTTCTTCAAAGTAAAACCTATATGATTGCCGAATCTGATAATTATTTGGAGAAACGCCTGTGCATTTTCAAACCACAGAATATAGCTCGTAGCAAACTTGCTTGCCTATATATCTAACGCCAATAGTGGAACTTTTAAAATCAATTAATCGTGTATAAATTATGCAGATATTCTAAAACCCAGTTCCACCTTTTCATCTTACATTTCCATCCAAAATCGTATTCATAAAAATACCAATGCCCTACAATAAATTATACCTTTATTCTTATTAGATGGTTAAAAGTCTTCATGAAAGTGATGAGTTGATGATTGCTGATGAGGAATGTGGTAATTTCCGAAACGCCGTCCATTCGACCATCATTGCAGGTCCACAGGGGCTTTGCCAAAATAAATTTTGACAACACATACTTTTCCTCCAATTTGGTTAAGCTTACTCTTGTAGTTTAATCAAAGCATTGGTTTTTCAAGCTGACAAAAACAACAATAATCTTTGGCAAAACCATGGAAAGGATGCCTTATTAAAACACAAATATTTTGTATTTAAAACCATTTACAAAGCTTTTTAATCATTCACAAAAAACCGTTAATATAATTCGGAACAGGCCCAATTCACAAAGGCGAGACAGTAGTCCATGAAACAGATTCTCTAATAAAAATTGGGTCGCCGCCTGTTGGATAAAATTCTACAAAAATGGTTAGATTGGTTAGAATCTGATGTTTGGAAAAGATTTTGCCATAACATTCCTCTCCAACTAAGAGTACTTCAAAATTGCCTCTAGAAAATAAAAATGTTTGACAAATATTCTTATAGACAATACATTTTAAACAAAATTCCATAGATAATAACATTTTGACAAAATTTTTCTATAAAAAATAAAATTATGACAAAATTTTCTATAGAAATAAAATTTTGACAACATTTTCTACAGGAAACTTTAAATTTTTTGACAAAATTTTTCTATTGCAAATTAAAATTTTGACAAAAATTTTCTAACAGAAAAAAATTTGAGAAAATTTTTACAGCAAATATATATAGACAAAATTCTCTACATAGAAATAAAATTTTGACAAAATTTTCAATAGAAATAACATTTTAACAAAATTTTCTATAGAAATAACATTTTAACAAAGTCTTCTATAAAAATAAAATTTTGACAACATTTTCTATACAAATACAATTTTGACAACATCTTCTATAGAAATAAAATGTTGACAAAATTTTCTATTGAAATAAAATTTTGTGAAAAATTTCTATAGAAAAACATTTTGACAAGAATTTTTTATAACATAAAATTTTTGACAAACTTTTCAATAGTAAAAAAAATTTTTTGGAAAAATTTTCTATAGAAATAAAGTTTGACAAAATTTTCTATAGAAATAAAATTTTGACATAATTTTTATAGACAGTAAAAATTTTGACAAAACTTTCTATAGAAATAAAATTTTGGTAAATTTACTATAAGAATAAAATTTTTACAAAATTTCCTATAAAATAAAATTTTGACAAAAAATTTTTCATATAAATTAAAATTTGACAAAATTTTCAAGAATAAAATTTTAACAAAAATTTTCGTACACCAAGAAATAAAAATTTTTGACAAAATTTTCTATAGAAAATACAATTTTACAACATCTCTCGATATAAATTAAATTTTGCCAAATTTTCTATTGAAATTAAAATTTTTGACACAATTTTCTTTAGATAATAAATTTTTCCAAAATGTTCTACGCGAAAATAATAATTTTGACAAAATCTACTATAGAAATAAAATTTTGACAACATTTTCTATTGAAATAAAATTTTGACAAAATTTTCTATTGAAATAAAATTTTGACAAAATTTTCTATAGAAAAAACATTTTTGACCAAAATTTTTTATTAGAAATAAAATTTGACAAATTTTCTATATGAATACAAATTTTGACAACATTTTCTATTGAAATAAAAACTTTGACAAAATTTTCTATTGAAATAAAATTTTTGACAAAATTTTCTATTAGAAGTAAAATTTTGACAAAATTTCTGGTTAGAAATAAATTTTTGATAAAAAATTTACTATAAAAAATAAAATTTTTACAAAATTTCCTATAGAATAAAAATTTTGACAAAATAAAATTTGTTGATAACAATTTTCTAAGAAATAAAATTTTGATTAAAATTTTCTAAAGAAATAAAATTTTTGACACAATTTTTCATTAGAAATTAAAAATTTTTTGACAAAATTTTCCATTAGAAACAAAATTTTTTGACAAAATTTTCCATTTTAGAAATAATCATTTACATATTTCTATAGGAAATAAAACTTGACAAAATTTTCTTATTGAAATAAATTTTGACAAATTTTCTTAGAAATAAATTTTTACAAAAATTTCTACGGGAAATAAAATTTTTGACAAAATTCTCTATAGAAATAAATTTGATAAACATTTTCTATTTTCAAAATAAAAACTTTGCACAAAAATTTTCTATTTGAAATTAAAATTTTGACAAAATCTTTCTTATAGAAAAAACATTTTGACAAAATTTTTATAGAAATAAAATTTGGACAAACTTTTCAATTAGATATAAAATTTTGACAAAACTTATTCCTTTAAAATTAGAAATAAATTTTGACGAATTTTGTTATAGAAATAAAAACTTTGACAAAAATTTTCTATAGAAATAAAATTCTGACAAAATTTTCTATTAGAAATAAAATTTTTGGATCAAAATTTTCTATATGAAATAAAAGTTTGACAAAATTTTCCTTATAGACGATAAAATTTGTGAACAAAAATTTTCTATAGAAATAAAATGGTGTGTTAAAAATTTACTATAGAAATAAAATTTTTTTACCAAAATTTCCTTATAGAAATAATAATAATTTGACAAATAAAATTGTGATAAAATTTTCAGATAGAAATAAAATTTTGATAAATCATTTTCTATAGAATCAATATTTGACAAAACTTGTTTCAATAGAAATAAAATTTTGACAAAACATTTTTCTTTAGAAATAAAATTTTGCAAAATTTCTCATAGACAATAAATTTACAAATATTCTCTATAGAAAAAAATAATTTGACCAAAATCTTTTACTGAAATAAATATCAGTTGCACAAAATTTTCTACAGAAATTAAAATTTGACAAGAATCTCTATAGACAATAAAATTGACAAAGTTCATTGCATAAAATGTTGACAAAATTTTCTATTGAAATAAATTTTGACAAATTTCTATAGAAAAAAATTTTGACAAAACTCTCCATTAGAAATAAACATTTTGTGACAAAATTTAGTATAGAAATAAAATTTTGACAATAAATTTCCACCATAAGATTTCATGAAGTATGTCACAATAGAGCGATACAAAGTCGATTCGAACAGATCTATTCGAAAAATTATCTTTCCGAACAGAGAAAAATTTGTTGTTTTGATGCCCTTATAGGACCAAATCACAATCGAAAAGGAGGCTGCTCATTTATTTGGTCAATTATTCATAGAAAAGTAATCACAAACAAGCTATTATACGGCGTTAAGTTCGGCAGGGAATCTTACGCTACCCTCCACCATGGATGGTAGAAAAAAAACTGTTCTATTAAATGCTGTCATCCACAATCGAATTACTTGGTTGCGATAACACTTGCGATGGCAAGGTATCGTAAAACTTTTTAACACTGTCTTCTAAAATTGTTAAGTTAGTCCATAAGGGGTATATATTAAACAAAAAAAGCCGATATAAATACGTATCATAAATCAGTTTCGACAAAATTTCTATAGAAATTAAAAATTTTGACAAAATTTTCTATTAGAATAAAACTTTCGACAAAATTTTCTATAGAAATAAAATTTGACAAAATTTTCTATGAAGTAAATGTTGACAAAATTTTCGTACAGAAAAAACAAAATTTTTTTACCCAAAATTTGTCTATTAGAAATAAAATTTGACAAAATTTTTCTTATGAAATTAAAATGTTGGCAAACATTGCCTATAGAAAATAAAACTTTTTACAAAACTTTCTATAGAAATGAAATGTTTGACATAACTTTCTATTAGTAATAAATATGACAATGGTGACATGGCCTGTAGAGACCAATATACTAAGTAGCGAAAGTGCTAACGCAAATGTTCACCGCATCGCGATGACTGCGCCTCCAAGAGGCTCGGTAGGTCAAATCTGAGGGATCGTTTATAGGAGAAAAAAGGACGAAGACCCAAGTTGGTGATAAATCTCCTCTCCCCCCGCGCGGTGTTGGTGAGAGAGATCTTCTAACAAGCATTGAAAAAGTTGGTCCATATCGGCATAATATAATAGCTCCCAGTATAAAGCGTATCGCCAAGATTTGACCTTCCGGAGCCTCTGTGGGAGGAGCGAAAAGTCATCCGAGTCGTTGGAAATGTTGGTATCATTTCGTTTAGTATATTGCGGTTCGTCTAACTAGGCCATGTAAGAAATTGTGCAAATTTTATACTATAGAGAAGTTTTGTCCAAATATGGTCATTTCGGTGATAAGAAGAGTTTGTAAAAAAGAGTTTATTTCTATAGCAAGTTTGCCAACATTTTCCATAGAAAAATTTTGTGCAAGATTTATTTGTCTATAGCAAAATTTTGTAAAGAAATTATATTGTGATGTTCTGCTAGGAAATTTGTCAACATTTTAGCTTCCATAGAATGAATTTTTGTCAAATCTTTATTTCTTATAGAAAGATTTTGTCAAGTTTTTATTGTTTCTATAGAAAATTTTGTCAAAATTTTAGATTTCTTATATGAAAATTTTGGTTTCAAACTGATATTATACGTTATTTTAATCGTGGCTTGGTGGTTTGTTTATATATACCCCTGTATGGACTTAATCTTTTACTAATTTAGAGAGACAGTGTTAAAAAATTTTACGCATACTTTGCCCATCGTGGCAAGTGTTATCGCAACTCCAAGGTTAATCGATTGGTGGATGACAGCCTTTAGCTAGAATGTTCCTACGCAATCATTGGTGGAGGGTACGTATAAAGATTCGCCTGGCCGAACTTACGGCCGTTATATACTTGTTGTGATTTACTTTTCTATGATATATTTGACCAAATAAATGACACCTCTGTTCGATTGTGATTTGGCTGGTCCTATTAAGGCAATCTATAAACAACAAAATTTTCTCTGTTCGGAAAGATAATTTCGATAGATCTTGCTTCGAAATCGGACCATTGTATGGACTCTATGTGAATATTTATTAATAATCTTATGGTGAAATTTTTGTCAAAATTTATTTCTTATATAATAATTTTGTTCAAAATGTTATTTCTATAGAGAGTTTTGTCAAATTTTTCTATAGGAATTTGTCAAAATTTTTATTTCAATTAGAAAATTTTGTCAACATTTTATTGCAATAGAAGACTTTGTTCATGAACAATTTATTTCTATAGAGGAATTTTGTCAAAGATTATTTCTGTGAATAATTTTGTAACATTTTATTCAATAAAAAATTTGTCATAATTTTTTTTCTATAGAGAATTTTGTCAAAATTTTTATTTCTATAGAAATGTCCAAAGAAGTTATTTCTAAGAAAAGTGGTGTTCATAATATTTATCTATGAACAAGTTGTCAAAATTTGATCTATAGAAAAATTTATGCAAAATTTATTCTATGCGAAAATATTGATTCACTGAATGTTATTTGTCAAATATTTTATTTCTATAGGAAATTTTTGTAAAAGATTTTATTTCTATAGTAAATTTTACCAACATTTTATTTCTATTAGAAATTTTGTCAATATATTTATGTCTATTAGAAAATTTGTCAAACTTTTATTTCTATAGAATAATTTTGTCAAATTTATTTTCTCTATAGAATAATTTTGTCAAAAATTTTATTCTATAAAATTTTGTCAAAGTGTTATTCTATAACAAATTTCGGGTCAAAAATTGTATTTCTATTGAGAAGAGTTTTTGTCCACAAATTTTATTTCTATTGAAAAGTTTGTTTCAAATTTATTAGTTCATAAAGAAAATTTTGTCAAAATGTTTTTCTATAGAAAATTTTGTTCAAAGAATTTTATTCAATAGAAGAATTGTCAAATTTTATTTGAAGATAGAAAATGTTACAAAATTGTTATTTCTATAGAGAATTTTGTCAAAATTTTATTTCCGTTGAGAAAATTTTGTAAAAATTTATTTCCTAAAGAATAATTGTGTCAAAGATTTTATTTCCAATAGTATAACAAATATTCTTAAAAAGCTGCAAAATGTTATCATGGAATAGATATTTTCAAAATTTTGTTTCTTATGGAAAATTTGTCAAAATTTTATTTCTACTGAAAAATTGCTGTCAAAAATTTTATTCTTAGGAAAATTTTATCAAAATTTTATTTTCTATAGAAAATTTTATCACAAATTTTATTTTGTCAAAATTTTATTTCTTATAGGAAAATTTGTAAAAATTTTATTTTTTTTTTTTTTTTTATTTAGTAAATTTTTATTCCAAAATTTTATTTCTACAGAAAGTTTTGTCAAAATTTTACTTTCTATAGCAAAATTTTGTCAAATTTTATTTCATAGAAAAATTTTTGTCCAAAGTTATTATTTCAATAGAAAATGTTGTCAATTTTATTCATATAGAAAATTTTGTCAAAATTTTATTTTATAAAAAATTTTTGTCAAAAGTTTTTTCTATAGAAAAATTTTGCTTCAAAATTTTATTTCAAATAGAAAATTTGTCAAAAAGTTTATTCTCATAGGAAAATGTTTGTAAAAATTATATTTCTATACGTGAATTTGTCAAAATTTTATTTCCGTTAGAACATTTTGTGCTAAAAATTTATTTCTAAAGAAATTGTGTTCAAAATTTTATTTCAATAGAAAATTGGAAAATTTAATTATATAAGAAGTATGTTGTCAAAATCTGTATTTCTATAGGAAAATTTTTGTCAAAATTTTACTTTTCTGTTGTAGAAAATTTGTTAAAATTTATTTCTTTGGAAAATTTGTCAAAATTTATTTATATGAAAATTTTGTCAAAAATTTTATTTCTATAGGAAATTTTTTTGTAAAAATATTTATTTCTATAGTAAATTTTACCAAAATTTTATTTCTATAGAAAGTTTTTTGTTCAAAATTTTACTTCTTATAGAAAATTATGTCAAAAATTTTATTTCTATAGAAAATTTTGTCAAACTTTTTATTTCCTATAGAAAATTTTTCCAAATTTTTTTTTCTATTGAAAAGTTGTCAAAATTTCTATGTCTATAAAAAATTTGTCAAAATCGTTTTTTCTATAGAAAATTTTTACAAATTTATTTCAATAGAAATTTTGTCAACATTTTATTTCTATAGAATATGTTTGTCAAAATTTGTATTTGTATAGAAACATTGTTGTCAAATTTTATTTTTATAGAGACTTTGTTAAAATGTTAGTTCTATAGAAAATTTTGTTAAAATGTTATTTTCTATTTGAATAATTTTGTCAAAATTTTTATTTCCTATAGAGAATTTTGTCAAATTTTTTTTCTGTAAGAAAAATTTTCTCAAAATCTTTTTTTCTGTAGAAAATTTTTGTCAAATTTTATTTCAATAGAAAAATTTGTCAAAAATTTAATTTCTGTAGAAGATGTTGTCAAAATTATCTATAGAAAATTTTTGTCATAAATTTATTTATTATGAAAATTTTGTCAAATGTTATTTCTATTGGAAAAATTGTTAAAATGTTATTTCTATAGAATATTTTTGCTCAAACATTTTAATTTCTAAGAGGCAATTTTTGAAGTACCTCTTAGTTGGAGAGGAATGTTATCGCCAAAATTTTTCCAAAAACATCAAGATTTCTACCAATCTAACCATTTTTTGTAGAATTTTACCAACAGCGGCACCCAATTTTTTTAGAGAATCTGTTTCATGGCTACTGTCTCGCTTTGTGAATTGGAGCCTGTTCCCGAATTATATTAACGTTTTTTGTTGAATATTAAAAGCTTTGTAAAGGTTTTTAAATTACAAAAATATTTTGTTTTATAAGGCATCCTTCCATTGGTTGCAAGATTCATTGCTGTTTTCAGCTTAAAACCATGCGTTGATTAAACTACAAGAGTATTTCTTAACCAATTGAGAAATAGTCATGTTGCTCAAATTTATTTTGGCAAAGCCCTTTGGGGTGGACTGCATTGATGGTCGAATGGACGGCCCGCTTTTTCGGAATTACCACATTCCTCATCAGCATCATCAACTCATCAATTGCATGAGACTTATTAACCAATTAATCAAGAATAAAGGTATAATTTAGCTTACATTGGTTTTTATGGAAACGATTTTTGGTGGAAATGTAAGATGAAAAGTGGATACTGGGTTTTAGAATATCTGCATATTTCGACGATTAATTTGATTTTAAAAGTTCCAAACTAATTGGCGTTAGATTATATTAGGCCAAGCAGTTTGCTACGAGCTTATATTTTGTGGTTTTGAAAAATGCACAGGCGTTTCTTCAAAAATATTATCAGATTTTCGCAATCATAGTAGAGTTTACTTTTGAAGAAACCTTATTATTCGTCAGAAAAATGCCTAAATTGGCTGGAGTAATACAGTTCCCTTGAGAATAATTGGACCATGGTTTTTATTTCAACTCTTTAAACGTTTTACAGAGAAGTTTTTGCTATAAATTTTAATTTAATAAAAAAATCGTTTTCATTAATTGCCTTCGTTTCCTTTTAATGTTCTTACTTACAAATTTCCACCCCTCTGTATTCCTAAAATACCCCCTAGCTATAGGATTACCAAATATTTTCCTAAGAAAAAAAAAGGTTCACAATTTACCTTCATTTGTAAAATAAACATTTCTTGTTATCTTTTATAAAATGACTCAGTTGTTGCTTTTGTTGTTAAGCAAAAGAAAACATTTTCCATCACATTACACCGTGTCTGGCGACATTTTTTCTTCAAAACACAAAGTTTTGTGTTTTCTTTGCCACTTTGTCACCAACGCAAAAGCTACTTCTAGATAAAAACTCGATGCGTTAAAAAAAAAACACAAAAATAATTCTGTTCGTTATCGTTGCCACAATTAAAAATGTTTAACACGTTTTTCAATTTTTGTGTGTTGCCGTTTCTTTACAGGATAATGATTGTTTGAAACTTGCCAAAAAAATGGAAACAAAGAAGTGTATTAAATTTTAACACAGAGATGTACATTTGACCTGAACATACACAAAAAGATCTCTGTGAACCCTACAATATACAAATACAGCACACTCACCTAGAGATGCTCTTGTTCTGTCCGTTATCTTACATGAAAAAAGCAAACAACTCGTTTACAAAAGCACCACAAGACATAACAGTGGTAACACACTTGCTCACCCACTATCACCTACTAAAGAGTAATGGTGATGATGCATGCCTCTCACTCTCCTCTGTTATACTTTAATGAATTCTGTAAATCCTTTCTTGTTCTGTTCCTTTGGCCTAGCTTTGTGAGTGAGAATTAAATTTTCACATAGTGCCATCATGTGTTATGTTAGTGTTTTTGAGATTGGCGAGTGTTTGTTGACATGGTTGGTCTGCTTAAAAGATGTCCCGGTAGTTGTCAAACAAATCTCTTTAACATTTTCAATAATAATAAATTAATATAATTAAAAAACGTTTTTAATGAAACATGAGAAACTTGTTAAAGAACAACTTTTACCTCAACATTCATCAACACATTCCACAATGGGTGGTCCTGAACACTTGTAAACACTTTCTCGAAGCAAAGCACGACACCTTCTACTTTTGAAATAATTTCCAACTGTGCACAAATTTCTGGAAAATAAGTAGTTTTTGTGGAAATTATAAAGGATATTTGTTAGGGAGTTGCACAAGCGAAATTGAGTTATATAAGGGAAATTGCTTGTAGTTGGAGTTGAAAAATGCAATAGTTCTGTGAATGTAATATTTCCAATAGTTGGCGCTTGAATGGAAACAATGCAATTCATGCGATTACAAAAAAATGAACTGTATTTTGAATAGAAAATTTTTTGCAAAATCTTATTTGTAATAGACCTTTTTTCACAATTGTGTAATTGAAAAATTCCATTCAAAATTCTAGAAAATCCATCCAAATTGTTTATTTATTTGGCCCATTTCTCCTAAACTAAAGCGTGTTATTAGCAAAAGAATTTTATCACCTCAAAAAAAGTTTTTATTATAAAAAAATCGCTAAAATTCCATCAAAAAATTTTATTTTTATACACTCAAAAAAAAATTCTTTATTTAACATATTTTAACTTCCCTTAAAACATGTTTGATTCCTAACCAAAGATGATAATTCATTTTTAAGCCGTTTTATCCCTACTGCATTCTGGTTCAGACTTTTCCATAATTTTTTTACAAATTCTGAACACAAGTTCGGAGGCTTCTTATCACATCCAAAATGCTTGTAGCGCCCACCATTATTGCCAGAGATAAAAAAATAAATCACCAAAATATATTTTACATTACAAGTTCATTTAAATTGAAAAAAAAAAAAAAAAAAAAAAATAAAAAAAAAATGTTAATCCATTTCAAATTTTTTGATCGAATAAAATTTTTAATTGATTTTTAAAAATAAAATAATTTAAGTTGCAAATAATTTTAAGTTTTGCATAAGTAAAATATTAATTGTCCTGTTACTGTTTAACATATCTGTACACTCTTCACATCGATGACTCTAGAGGCAATTTTTCCATATAAAAAATTGCCGCAGGGAGTAACATTTTTTTCAGCGTTTCTTTCAAATTTTTATTTTTGTTTATTTATTCTCTTTTTTGTTTTGTTAAAATAGACTGAAAATGTTTTATAAATAAGGGATCAACAAATTTACGAAATTACTTCACATGAATGTTAATTCAGTTTAGAAAATGATTTAAAGTATGTTTTAGCAATTCTAACTAAAATATAAATTTCCCTTTTAACATTTTCTGTACCACTTTTAAAAATTTTATTTAATAGCTCGAGTGGCATTTACCCTCATTTGATTAAAATAAAAACAAAATGTTGGCTTAAAATAAAAACAAATGTTTTGCCATGGTAACCTTTTCCAATCTTCTTCAAATTAACTTTTATTTTATTTATTTGTTTTTTGCTTAAAATTAAAATATGACAAATTTCTTTCCAAACTCTGATTACAAACATCGTTTGTAAGCTTACAATGTTTTTTATGTCTCGAGAACACTGTTCCCTTTTTTTGATATAAAAAATTTCATATTTCTCTGAATTTTATCTAAGCTAGAAATTTTCAATCAGCATATTTCAGTTTTTTTTTTTTTTACATTTATATTTGCACGTACTTAATTTTGTATTTTAATACCTAGACATTAATAAAGCAACTTGGAGCCTCAGTAATTGGTGTCTTTATTCTATTTGGTTTCATGCTTTAGCTTTAGTAACGGAATCTTCTGCGCTTCATTGTATTCTTTATTCACTGGGTTCCGATCAGAATCAAATGTTACAATTTCAATGGGTTCGAAGCCATTAAGCTTCTTCGCCAGAATTAGATTTTTTAATAATGAGATCACTCAATGGCCTCTGGGCATTCAAATATATGACGAGATTCCCGTAAGAGATATACACTAGCTAATGAGAAGCAGAGAGTTAAAGCTTTGTTTATTGTAAATTATTACTTAGCATTGCTATGTACTCTACTCAACAGCTGCTAATGAGTATTTTAACATGAATGATCTTCTGTTTAATGCATTACCATTAGAAACCATTTGACTTCAGTGGCGAAGGCGAAATGCCGCAGAAATTAAGGGAATGTATACCAATGATGAAGTGATTTTCTCCTGTACAATTTTATTTTAATTCTTTGGCGTTCCAAATATAAAACTAACTTTTCGTTTATTAAATTTTAAATAGTTCTCAACC
>PGFW01046677.1:0-14273 GCA_003123925.1 Haematobia irritans | reverse complement strand
TAGAGAGTTTATTGTATTTTTGCGTTAATTTTTTTTTTAAATAAATTCTATGACACGAGTCGTTCAAAATTGCATACCTCCGAAAAAATTCGTGTTTATTTGAAGTAAGGCAATTCTTTTAAATAAGTAAAAACATTTTTGAGTTTAATTTTTAAATTAACTGAAATTTTTCTTATAAACCATAAATACAATGAAAACAAATTTAAAAGTAATGATTATGACTTTTCTTTGTTTTATACAAAAGTTGTCTTTAAATTGTAAGATATCATATGATGTGGCTAACACATATTTTTTGTTCGTGTTTATGCAATGGTGGAATATGATAGATTAAGCTAAGCCTCAGTTTTTAGTACATTGCAATTTGCCCATGTACGAACAAAATTCTAAAATTAAAAATAAATTCTAGTAAAAAGAATGTTCATAATATATACGCGCTGGAAGATGGCATAATACTTAAGTTTTAGAAGAGCCTAGAATTAAGGCTACGATAGGCTCTTATAAAAATGTCTTTAATTTACAGAAGCGCACCATCTTTGACTCGCATCAATACTAATATCTCATGGAGATTAATTTCTTGGGGATCCAAAGTAAACATTTTTTTTAGTTGGAGAAGAGATTATCAAATTTTTTTGGGTTGGATAGTTGATTCTCAGAACCCCAAAAATATTGTAGGATTGTTTGTAAATCTGATCCCGAATCTCAACGCGACGTCGGTCCTCTCGTTGCAACCTTTCGAACGGGAAAATCATACGTGCACCAAAAAGAAAAGTTTTCATCGAACCAAAAGATTTTGACCCTCCTTAAGGATGTTGGTAACTAATCTTTGGTAATCGAGCCAAGATCGAGGCCTTTTTAAATCTACACCCAGAAAAGAAAGTTGGCCTTTGAAAACTAAAGGAAAAATTTTCACAAATATAAGCTGTTATCCATTTTATTTCCATTAAGGTAATTTTTGTGAAAAAATAAAAAATTACTCGTTTCAAGTAACAACAAATCTAAACTGTAAGCAGTTAGGAATAGTTCCATTAACTACGAATAGGCATGGAAATTTACTATACTATTTCTGTCGCTGGGTAATAAGAATTTACTACTGAAAAACAGAAAAATTTTATTCAGCCGATAACAAGCATTCGTAAAATAAACAAAACCGAGAATTAAAACCAAGTTTCCTCAAAATTGTTAAAAATTATCTTAATAAAATGATAATTGCGACATTCTTTATATAGAAAGTTTTCCCCCCCCTTCATACATACGAACCAACACTTGAATAAGAAATCATTTACGTTCAATTCGTTAAGAAGTATGCAATCCTTTCAAACTTAAGGAAACATACTTGTTACGAATAAGGAAATTTCCCTAAAATTTCTATTGTCTACACTGTAATCGATACCTGTCATCGTAATCGATGTGTTTTTGCGCGTGGATGTAATCGATATAATTTGCGCGTCGGTTGTTTTTAGTTGGAAGATCGCGGTTGTTTCGGAGAGATTGTTAAAAAAAAATAATATGGTAAAATAATATAATAAAAACAAATAAAATAATATAAAATATTTATTTTAAATTAGTGAAGAAAAAATTTTCGTTTTTTTATAAATCTATCAATGATAGTGTATAGAAAACAACCAGCAGAATAAAGCAACCCTTTCATTATGTCTCATTTTTTTGGAATCTTCAATTATCAGGTATATATTCACGTGACGCTAACGCTTTGGGCAACAAAAAATGTTTTATGATTTTTTATTTTGTAGGTATTGAAATTGTAAAAGGAGGACAAAATCGTTAGGCAGCAACTTATTAAAAGTGAAAAGTACAAGAAGAAAGAAAAAGTGCGTTTTACAGTTGATAATATCACACGGAAATTGGAAATAGTGGAATAATAAACTAATATTTCAAAGAGATTCGATGCTGTTGATTCTTAATAAATATATTCAATATATTTAATAAAACATGTCTTTTATTGAAGATAAAGTTTGCTTATAGAAATAAATAAAATTGTATTTACAAACGAAGGTAAGCAGTTTCTAATTATGATAGTAAAAGTTTTACACAAATGTGTAAGATTTGTCCATAGTGAAATGAAAAAAATTTCAATAAAATCATTCCATATATGAATTCAAATTAGTTAAATTTTTTCATTCTGTAGTATAGTGGTACATAAATATAGAAAATGTTAAAGTAATATATGGAATACAATTATTCCTAATTTCTACGAAAATCACATCGTTCAAACAAATAAAAATGGCGTTGGCGCTATACGAAGTTCAACTTTCTTCACAATGAGTTCATTTTAACTTAAAGAAGGGGTCACTTTTTTCTGGGTGTATGGATCAATAAAAACTAAAATTAGGATACAGATTTCATTTATCCAATTTTCATTTCCTTGATTATTTTAAAGAATTGTGTCCATAATATTGTAAATTTGCGTATCCAAACATTTTGCTTGCACGTTTTCAAATTAGGTAAAAATGTTTTTTAGTGTAGCCTCCTCAAAACGGCCTTTATTAAAAAAATGGCTCTCCTTGCCTCAGAATCAATACCAAAATCCTTAAGCAAAAATAAAAATCTTCGAAACCCATAATTTTTTTGGAGTGTACACTTTATAAAAAATAACCTAATCTCTTAGATTTCTTAACCAGTCTTTATGGTTATCGTCGCAACTAAGTATGGCAAAGTTTTTCGTACACAATTTTGCAATTTAAGTTATCCCTGGGATCATGAACTAATACGATTTTGATCTTGCCTTCAATTAATTTTACCATTGTGAAAGAATCGAAATTGCCATTAATGCAGCGATAAAGAAACAAAGTTTCAAATTTAAAATTAAAGCGATGAACTCTGGCGAAAATAACGATAAGGACGATGACTGGGTGGTACGTTAGCCTTCGTCGATGTTGTCCTGAGACATTTTTTAGTGCGTGTGATTTTGTGTGGGTTTGTGTTGGGCATGTTAGCGTTCCACTTGAAGTATGCTGAGAACATTTTAAGACCATTTTCCAATGACATGGGTCAGAAGCAAAGCAACGTTTAATGCCACTTCACTCCTCCACCATACCAACCAGGAGGCTATGTTATCAACAACAGCGACCAACCACGGAGAGAATAGAAGGAATGAAGGAGATAACTTGGAACAATAACAGTCTTGTTTTGTAAACAAATTTCTCAGCGTTAACACACAATTTGTGGCATGGCATTGAGCTGGAGTGTGAAATGTGGAAAATTAGTTGGTTGAGTGTGTGAAACCACCTTCGTTGGCCCATTTAAGCAATGAGATCTCTTTTTCCACTCATCTTGGAAAGCTCACATGTTCCTCCCCCCTCATCGACAATGAATTCGAACAAAAAAAGTTTTTGTTGTTCAAGTTTTCCGCGCCATTGCCAACGCAACAATGGATGGAACTGGCCTTTGTTGTTTTGTATCCACACATTTGAGCCAACGCACATTAAAACTTTCCCCCAAAAGGATGTCAAGTGAATACATCAACTCTAAGCACTACGGTTGCTGTGTCAAGGATATGTTGATATTTGTGAAAAGTAAAAAAACGTGAAACGGAAAAAGGGAAACCCATTTTTTTTGCTATAGGTGCCTATTATCGATCAGATCGGAATCAAGACAAAATTACATTTCTTACAAAAGCCGAGTAAAATTCGTTTTCAAACCACTAGGGGATTTGTCGATGTCTTAGATTACAACAGGAAATCACATAATTTCCATCAACCTCAACAAAGTCTTTATATGTTAATTTAATGAAATTTTTCAAGTTGCAGAAGAAACAGACTAGTGTACACGCAAGGGGAAAAGATGGAATGGAAAACATGGGAAAATTGTATCAAAAAAGCGTTCGTTTTTCTTTTTTGGGTTTGAATTTTTCGTAAAATTTCCAAAATTTTATTATCACCCAAAAAAAATATTTTTGAAATAAAAAAAAATTCATCTTGTTCCGAAATCACCTGCCACCCAACCTAACCATAGTAAAACAAATTAATATATAGCGGCTGTTTTTCTTTTTGCACTGGATGCAACATTTGTATTCTTAGAGCATTGCACGCGTCATATATTTTTGTGTTGAGAAACATCCCAAAAGCCTCAAACAAGTAAGGTCAGAGAGAAAGCCTCAACAAGTAATGGGTCCGTTTGACCGATGTATGTAAGTTCGAATACAACCCATAGACTCGCTTCCTCGTTTGTTGTTGTATGAAACGGCGTTCAATCCAAACAACGTTCAGTCTTCGGGATCTCAAAAACACACGAGTCAAATTTGTTTTCGAAAACAAAAGTGAAGCGATCGAGATTTTCGAATCTTTTTTTTTGCCCTCACGTAGTAACTAATAACAACAAATTTTTATTATGTATTGTACGGTTTGTTTAAGTTTGTAACTTGGATGGAAAAGCGCGCTTGTTATGAAGTAAAAAAATAATAAACCATACAAGTGAAAAAAACTTCTGCATTCTCCTATGTAAAAAAGGCCATTAACAGCAAAAAACAAAAATTATTGCTCTAGTTTTTTATAGGGGAAACCATTTGGGATGATATTCCTTATGGGGCATTATCAGTAAGTTAATCGTTTAAAAATGCAATCACTTTTCTGTACTAAAGAAATTAAGCGGGCATTTCGTATTTTTAAAGGAAATGCAAAACATTTTTTCCTTTTTCTATTAGAAATAAAATGTGACAAAATTTTCCATAGAAATAAAACTGTCGACAAACATTTTCTATTGAAATAAAAGGTTCAACAAAACTTTTTTATTAGAAATAAAATGTTGATAAATATTTTCTAGAGAAATAAAAATTTTGACAAAATTTTCTATAGAAAATAATATTTTTTGATAAAATTTTCTATTAGAAATAAAATTTTGAATTAAATTTTTTATAGCAAATACGATGTTTGACAAAAATTTTCTATAGCAAATCAAATTTGAGAAAATTTTTCGTACTAGAATAAAATGTTAATAATCTTTCTATAGAATAAAATTTTTCTTTATAGATTTACTCGTTTGCAATTAAGTGCAGTTGTTCCTTTATTCTAAAAAAAATTTCCCTGAAGTACGAACATCGGCAGATGTTTCGAAATATTGGATAATAGCTAAATAAAAAATTACAAACTCAAAAAAAACAACAACATCTTCATTTTTATTCATATGAGCCTCAAGCCGAACTATACAAATATAAAATGTTGATTATAAATAATTCTTCTATAAAAATAAAAAATGAACAAATTTTTCCGAGTAGAAATACAATTTTGACTAGAATTTTCTATAGAAATAGAACTTTTGATAAATTTTTTTATAGATGTTAACAACAGTTTTCTTATAGAAATAAAATTTGACAAAATTTTCTATAGAAATAAAATATTGACAACATTTTTTTATAGATATAAAATTTTGATAAAAATTTTATAGAATATGAAATTTCACAAATGTCTTTCTATAGAAATAAAATTTTTGATAAAATTTCACTAAGTAGAAATACAGATGTTGCATAAAATTTTCTATACAAATAAAATTTTGATAAAATATGGCCCGTTATTGCCAATACCACCGCACCTACATCAATGACAACTACTTACGCAAGTTTCAAGTCGATAGCTTGTTTCGGTTCGAAGTTAGCGTGATTTCAACAGACGGTCGGACGGACATGCGTAGATCGACTCAAAGAATTCACCGGCCACCAGAATATATATACTTTATGCTGCAGGGTTTGTAGAGCCAATATTTCGAGTATTACAAAATGGAATGACAAAACTTAATAAACCTGCCCTTCCTTATGTGGATGCGGTAATAAAAAACAAGACAAAAAATACACAAAATAAATTTACTTTGCTAGTTACATACTAAAAAACATAAAACAAATTTAAACATTTACCTTGTTAGAATTACTAATTTTATCGTCAATAAGCTTAACTATTAAAAATTACACACTTATATCTAAAGAAACACAAAACAGATGATGACTTCTTTTCTCATTAAGCATGATTCCATTTTTTGTCATCAACATACTCGAGAACTTGCAAATTCCCCGAAACTCCCGCCTAAATGTTTCGAGTTATTCTCATTATCCCGTTTCACCAAATGCAATCGCAATGTTTGCTTGCGACCGAGAATGGAAACAAATCACAACTCAATGATGGTGACGTCACAAAAAACGATTCACTCGCATACTGAATTATTGCGCGTGTGATTCAAACCATGGTCTCATTCCATTACATTTACAGTTCATTTCGAACCGAATTCGATCAGCCAGTGTTTTCATTCTAATTCATTCGATTCAACGCAAGATTATTCAGTCTTCTCGAAACCGTTTTCATTGAGTGCAGTTGTGTGGCGCTATGAAATGAATGTTTCTCAGTCAATGGCTCTAATTTGTTAATGAGCCTATCCAGAACATCGTTGCCACTTGGTGTTCTATTCCAGAACGAAAAGATTATTCCAAGAGGAAGATGGTGAGCATTGCGCTACTGCAGCCCATCAAACCATTTACCACATTGGTTTAATACATCGGGAACCAAACGCGTATACGACAAGTTTTTGACATAGCATTAAATGCAAATAAAAAGAAATTAAAGAGCACGAAATAAAATTTCCATAAAGGGAGAAAATTGTAATTTTATTTGTTGTTGCTAAAAATTTTAACATTGTTTCATAAGAAAATTACCATTTTCATTAAAAAAAATAAAAACGAAAAACAACTAAAAGATTACAAACATGTATTAAACTAATCTGGTAAATGCAACATTTGGTATGACGCTAGCCAATCTCCCAACTTCCTCAAATCTATAATCTTTGTCCAGAACATCTCATTAGTGCAAGTCGCGCCGATGTTGCCAGATTTTATTTTGATAAAGGGACGCTTCATCCGATTCACAATAGCAATTTATTGTGACTAATTTTGGTCGATAAACATGAACATTCAAAGTGGTACAGTGTCATAAATAATCGCAGCATTAAATATTATTACTAATTGGAGCAATTTACATAACATTAAAAATGCAAGATTTGCACTTCTTTTCTGTGATTGTATTTAGAACAGCTGATTTCAGTGTTTGCATATTTTGCGAGATGTCCTGGATAAACGATACTCTGTTTTTCTTTTTAGGTCCCTTCACGACTTAGCATATTCCAGTGCAAAAGAAAACAGCCCTATAGTAGTATGAATACGAACATCTTTAGAAAATTCTTTTTGCGAAAAGGAGCTAAGAAACTAAAAAAAATCGTGGAAGTCGAGAAGATACCGAGGGAAGGTGCAATTAGGCCCGAACATTTTTGAGTTCGTCTATATCAATTGTTTTGTACATCCTGTAAAAGAATAAAGTTTTATCAGAAAAGTGTATATACTTTTCTCCCAAAACAAACTTCTTTAAGCAATATGGGAAACGCATATTTTTTTCTTTAAAATTTTGTTCGGAGAGGGAAAAATTAGGTTTTTGGCGTTTGTCACTCTTTCTGAGAAGGGGTACACCTTTCTTGCATATACGAAATATCAGTACAAATAGAAAAAACTGAAGCTAAGCAAAAGCCTTACACACAAAAAATGGATTCCATTTATGTTATGATTATAAAAATCTTCGCATAGATGGAATTCATAAAATTTTACAAACTGATTACATAAAATTAGTTGGTGTCGATTGCAAACATTATTGTAGTTCCTGATATGTGTTTATATTCAGCGATTTTGCGTCACGATAAAACATATTTGCCAGACACGGCAAGAAGTACACTTCTCGTGATGCGGGGCAGTTCTAATACTATTTTTAATCTCAATTATCATACCTTCTTACCTAAAAGTATGGAATACGAACGGAATAACAAAAGTTTATTTACAACGATATATTACTCGAAGGAATAGTGGAGAGTACTACACAAAAAAAATATGTAATTACAAAAGCGAGTTGTTCACGCCGATTTCACACAAAAAGTAATAAAACCCATCTTTGATCCCAGAAGTAGTAAGAACTTGGATTCATCTTCAATGAATTTTAAATGGGGTTGTTAGAGAACTGAAGTACTTCGTTGTTGAATCATTTTGCATTGCTTTAGAAGTTATGACGTTGAAGTTCATCTGAATGATTTTCAATAGTTAAAAAAAAAAAAAAACTAAAACAAAAATTTTTTCAACAATTTCATTTTTGATTTTTATGAATGTGTTTTATTACACTTCTATATTTTGATTGGTTGGGGTTGAACCTGGGTATGTTGGCACCATAACCGAATGCATTAGCACACTATGCCACAAACGGCATTGAATACGAAGCGTCGAAAAGTCAATCCAAAGGTTTGTGATATGAGATGTTCTTTATTAGTATGAATAAAAAAGAAAATAAAGAACAGGTTGAAATATTACCACACTTGTAGTTTAGTCCATGCGATGGTTTTAAGCTGAGATCAAAGAACGACAAATCTGATTTGAGAGAAAACCACACAATAACAAACAAACACGAATTGAATATTTATGGGACACATTTCCGAATGCAGCAACAGAATGTCGCCTATCATGCTATTCAATTACCGCGAAAAACAAAAACCCAAACCGTTTCGAATACTGAGTACTTCCACATATTTGATCTCTCTTGTTCTCTTTTCGCCTCTCTTTCATTGCTCAAAAATTATTCAATTTCAATCACATTGGGAGGTGATTAGCGATCCAATCACATTGTGTAATTGCGGAAACCGGAAATAATTTTCAATCATGTTTGTAATTGAAAATTATTTCCGAATTGATTAACAATTAATATTTTTTATTGGAAAGCGTAACAAATATCAATCATTTTTTTAATGGTTTTTATCGATTTGATTAAATAACTAATTGAATTCAATTAACATATTTAATTGAATCCGTTTCCAAAATTTAATTAATTCAATTGAAAAATTATTCCGTGATAGTTTTTTTGTGTGCCGCAGCCGGGCAAATTTGTCTATCAAATTTTTCTTTGGTTTTGGTTTGCGGGAGTATATTTTGTAGCAAAATATATTTTTCAATTTATTAAGACTGGTCCAATTTTCCATCAGAAGTTGCGAAAAAAACTTTTTATGGGGAAATGTTTGGTAGAAAAACCTTTCTATTTTTTCGGCTGGGTTGTAACGAAATTCGAAAAGATTAAAGAAAAAAAATTGCAAAAAATGTCTTTAGTACGAATTTCATGATGCGCCGCATTACTGGCTAAAATTATTATCAAATTTTTTTTTTTACAAAATTCTGCAACTAATGGTTGCAGACGCGGAATTAATCCGTAAATCATAATGCTTCATTTTGTACTATAGATGTTTCCTGCGTTTTTAGTTTATTTAACTAACGTTACACAAACCCATTTTTAAAATTCAAGTAAAAATTCATTCGAAGAACACACTAAATCATGAACTAACATATAACATTAAATTTGCTTAGGAATGCGTACAATTTTCTTTTGAGTGCTATGAAAAAAAAATGCTTTTTAAACCGAATAAATTAACAATTTCTGTTGCTAAAGTATTAAGTACGCAAAACATCAAATTTTACAAGAGTCAGAATTATGTCTTTCAATTCTCCGCTTCCTTTTTTTTTTCTCAAATCATTTAGTGCTAAATTACTAATAGTCAAATTCATTAGTGTAAAATACGAAACTGTTTGCGAACCGGACATGGGGGGGGCCCCCTTTTTTTTTTTTCTGTGTTACAAACCTTCAAAAAAGCGGTTACTCCAAATCTGGGAACCTTTCGGCCCTATGATAGTTTCTTTTCACTAGCAATACTTATGTTTTCCTTATTGACGGTGCCTTGGCTTAAAATATAACTAGCCTGGAGTATCCTTTCTCTTTTAAAGTTTTTCTAATACAGTACAAAGTATTTACTGAATACACTCTGTTGGCCATAGAAACAAATGTGAAAGCAAACGTAAATGTTGCTATCCGCAAACATTTGTTGCAAACGATTTATTACCAATGGTCGCGCTAAACAACATGGATATTTGACAACAAAGACCAAAGCAATGAACGATCAAAAACTGCGTTGTTTGAACCAAACAATGTGCATTATCACTCATGAGCTGGACGGGCAGCTAACACAAGTTTAGTGGTTCCACATGAGGAACTACTTCAAGTATTTGCTTTAACTTTGTACCTTAGACACAACTTATTCACTTTTGCAATGTGTTTTTGTTCTCTTTTTCAGGAGATTACTAAGCACCAGGCACTGGGAGCTTTGTTCACAAGCTGCTTCTTATTTGTTTTCTCCACACAAAAAGAACTAAAAAGCACAAAATTGAAAAAATTAGTTCCCTCAAGTGGTGCAATGCTGCCAATACTCGAACTCAAAAATACTATTAATTTATTTAATACTTTCGCTGCCCCATTACCATCCATCAGTCAGTTGAATTTGGCAAGAGTGAACTGAACCAACTAGCAAAAATTTGGACATGGGATGAAATTTCTGAATAATTACAAACATTTTGTTGAGAAAAATGCTATTCCCATGCAAATGACAAAGCTTGCATGACCATAAATTTCCATTCAATTAAAGGCCCATTTTGCTTCATTTGTGAACAAGTTAATATTTTCTACAATCCTCGATACAGTAGGTGTTTAGTTAGTTTTGCCTGTTTTGCCTAAATTTTGAATTTTTTAAATGAAGCCGTTCTTTGAGCCGGAGTGACTTGGTAAAAACAGTGGTACATGTTCTTCTTTTCTCTTGTTGAGCATTCACCGTAAGCCACATTATCCATCTCAAATAAATGTAAGTATTAACTGGACATCCCTTCTGTTTTACCTCTTTTTTTTACACTGCGATCTTTGGTTGGTTAAGGCTTAACACGTAAGTATTCTTTCTCTCTACTGCGGCCTTCGCCTAGCAAGAGCCTTTCCTCATCGAGCGATTTCCTTTTTACACGGTGGTTGTTAACTACCTTCATTATTGTTCAAAGCCTCACGATTCAGCATTTAGCAGCAAGCCAATAAAAATCTCTGGACTTCGTCGCGAATAGAACCTATAGCTTCTCAGATTTATTATTTCGATTTACTTCCTGTTGGTAACTAAAAGAATTATACAGTAGGGCTAACACGTTTTGCTATGAGGAATTATCTAATCGAAAATAAGAATGTAAAACAATCTAAGCGATTATCAGGCCTTATTATTCATTAAGTTACAAAAATGGCCCAAAATTTGATAATCCGTTTTTTTATTTGCGTGTGTATTTATAGACCTCTCTATGTCTAACATACGTGCTCGCTTGCGCCACATAACGTTACGTCTTAATTATTTGCCCTGAAGTTTTTGCATAGAATTTGATTGGAAGTTTTACGAATAGCCGCCCATATACATAGAAAACATCTTTACACCAAAGTAATTTATCATTAAAAGCCATAATTGAACTTAACATAAGAATATTCATGTAATTTGTGATGGAACACAGTCAATTTCGAAGAGTACTCCAAACAGTCACCAAGGAGGCCCGGTCAGTAATGTCCATCTCAAACACCCCTAATTCGCTAATACACGAACTCAAAATAGCTTCGCCACAAATTTTCTTGCTAACGCACTGTTGTTTATCTCGATATCTCCTGTCATTTAGCTTGTTCTTCCACTAAATGTTGGCACCCACACGGACGATAAAGACTTGTTTTCATATTTTGGTAGTAAAAATTATTATGTTTGGAACTCAATTTTTAACACAATATTTTTAAATGCAAAAGCATATAATGTTCAATAAAACTAGCATAACATATTGCGGGACATATATGTTAATATGTTAGAACATATTTATGTTTGGCCGACATAAAATGTTTGTAAATCATAATATGCGCTTAAATTGCAAGGCATATATCAATTGGAAATAGGCCTACTTAAAACATATATGTGTTTAAAAAAAAAGCCACATTCGCACTCTCTCCTCACACTTAAAATATCTACTCTCGGGATAATATTTTGAATTACAAGACAATGCCAGACTGCCACAGGAATTAGCAAAAAAGACGTGGAAGCCCAGCATATTTTGGACAGAAAGAATGAACGCATTTGTTAAGATGAAGGCGGACAACATTGGCTCGTGTAAATCTTATGTCTTCGAAAGAAGGAATTGGATCAGCTAACATTGGAAATACTTCTACATTCTTTTCACGTCAAAATACATTTCTTAGCGGCATACATTAAAACAAATCAAACAAATCGAATTTATTTCAAAACTGGAACCCTGGAGTAGGGCATACATAGTATTTAATGAAAAAACTTAGCTCAACATGAAATAACATGGATCCTTAAGGCAGGGCGATATTGATAGAATTAAATGGTCAGAAACATTTCGCATGGGTGGTAATACGAATTGCTCTATGTTGTAATTTAAATGAGACAGAAAACATACTACATTTTCTAGGCCGGCATGTTCCAGCCCTAAAGGAATTCAGAAAATATGATACTTCCACAAGGCACTATTGCCTTGAAGGACATTGGAACTTATATCAATACTAAATGAGCGTTTTATAATTACCCTAGCTTTCTTTCAATCAGAGTTACTGTAACTCAATATAGAACGTATCTACTAAGTGAATACAACTTATAAATCATAAACATGTTATTCTCAAAATTTGATGTAAAATATTATAAAAGGACTTGACGATCCTAAGGTCATAGTCAATGCAATCCTATTCTTCTTAGTATTCTACAATTATTACATACATATATTTGCTTACTTTCTATTCAAATATTTTGAACTTGTAACTGGAATTTAATGAAATTTTAAATAAAGAATACTTACTACTAAGAATACTATATTGTTTAGAAACGAGAGACCTTAGAGCAGTATGCTTGCAAGTAAAATAATGGAAGTATTTCCCAATTGGCCGCCTTAAAAATATATGATCCACACATAGAAAATTGCGATTTAACATTTTTTACTACCAGTGTATGCCCCTAAAGGTGAAACATAATAGGTGTTTGAACAAAACACAACATATTATTGTTTTTGCAGCAATCCTGAAAAAATGTTGTTTGGGGTATATGTTCTGAAACGATTTTTTTTTTAGGCTGTGTACACGCGAGCAATTGTTTGCAGACAGTGTTATTCTGGAGAAAGTTCTCGTGGTTTGCTGAATTTAAAATTTCTTGTTTCTTGTATGGTTTGTTCGCCATCAAGCTGGCGCCTAGAATATTTTTGAAGTAGCCAATTCGCGTGGTGTAGACTATGAGTTCGGGACTGAAAGCGGTGTTTTTTTTTTGCCCAGAGCCCGAAAGCCGGATTGTTAGGCAAAAAAACGCAAATAAATCGGCCCGAAGCCGATTAGTTCCTTCAAATTTGTAATTAAAGCAAACTTTCTGTTTTTAGTTCAATATTTTTAAGCGAAATACAAAATACAATAATAAAGTATTCATTTGAATTACAGTATACTAGTGATAAAACAAATTTTTTATAATTTTTTTACGTATTATTTGTACTGGGTGTTTTTGGACCTGCAGACAAATTCAACACTTGGACAACCTTCCAGTCATCAAATAAATTATTCCAGAAGCTTCGGCTTTCGGATTAATCGCAGCCTCTTGACGGCCGAAGACGATTCAGTGGCCGATCGATTTTTGGCGCGAATGCCGAAGCCGATGCTTCGGTCGAAGCTCTTAGCGTAGAGCTTGCGTTAGAATCCTCGTCTACAAAACGTTGCAGTGAATGAAAACTATGTGATACTTTCGATTTTCAATACCAAAAATTTAAAAACTGTTTTATTTTTTCAATCTAGAAAAAACACTCCAAACTAAAGGCCTACCTATTTCTTACAAAACTTAAATCTAGCATAACTCCAATTATTCAAAAAAGTCATGACTACTACGATTAGGAAATCGTCAAAGTTACTGTTCCATAAAGAATTATTGATGTAGTCTTTATTTAAAAAATTGTTTTCACATCCTTTAAATAAGGCCGTAAGGTTTGTCCACCACACACACACCCGGTCTGATACACGCAAAAGAGTAAATTCTTTCCTCCGAAACGAAAGTTTAAGACAATCAAATATCGTTGTCTCATTTGCTTTTCGCTGTTAAGAAGCTTACACACTGGTTAGATAACAAATTAATTTTATTTGTTCTTTTGAACATATATTCCGATAGTATAACAAAGATGTGTTTCGGGCCACAATTTTTTAAACACAAGTATATTTAAGTGGCAAACATGTAATGTTTCCTAAACTAAACACAATAATGTTGGGAACACATATGTTAATATGTTTAGAATATATTATGTTTGGGGCGATGAATTGTTTTCATTGAAAGAATAATATGTTGTGGAAATGTAAACATATATAAATTTACAAATTCTAGTAAAGCATTAA
>PGFW01046674.1:19275-29769 GCA_003123925.1 Haematobia irritans | reverse complement strand
AAAAGAGAGAGATGCATATTTTTCCATCACTCAATCCCTGCGCCGCGCACTTATTTCACGGTATTTTAGAGATCATTTTTCAAGTGTATGAAGCTGTCGAGTGTTGTTTAAGGTTTTGTTTTTTTGGCAATTATTGAAGAAATTTTTGCGGTTAATGTGATCTTGAGAAAAAATAAACAACGGATTATGAAATGTGTGCCATGCGTCGACGCATGATGGATTGATGATTGATGCTGTGGTAAGATCAATATGGATGGGGCATCAGTTGGTTAGGCAGTTTGTGTGGCCCCACTTAGGATGAGTATAATCATCTGAGCATCGAACCATCTGCCGCAATACGTTTTTTGAAGTTGAATTTTTCTCCATTTTCCACCGAAGGTAAGTTTGGTCAAATCGTTTTCATATGGTGTCAATTAAATAGAAAATAAAAATTATATTCACAATCCATTACGTGGTGAGAGGCCAGAAGCAGTCGAAGAAGTCTTGTGAACGCTAAAGTAATCATAAAGAAATAAAAATTTAAATAACATAATGTGCATATGCAAAGCGTTAACAATGCTTGTGTTGCTTATCAAATGGTCAATTTTCAACTGCTTTGGCATTGGCAATTAGTCAGTCTTGAAAGTTTTTATATTTTTGTTGTGCATGGATTTAGAGGCCTCAGCAAATGTATTTGGCAGGCAAATACGCGAAATGGTGTTTAGCGGCCAAAGTTCAAGACATAGAGAGTATAAAAATGAGAGTAAACAAATAGTATTTGTAACCGAAGAAGCTACTGAGCAAATTAAAACATAGTGTGTATTTATTTCAACAATACTCGCTACTTTCCAAATATTTGCCCTGATCCGCAAAGCTCAAAATACTCTCTTTGCAAAGGCAAATGCATGAAACACATTCATCCGATTAATGAGATAAAATAACACAAAACAACATCAAATACTCGGGACACGAAGCATAGCGACCGAGTATTCCTAGAGATTCATCTTTTTGCTTTGCTATGCTTTTGTGGTGCATTTGTTAGTCAGAGTTGCCAACTTGTAGGAAGAAAAAGTGGTATTTTTTGACTGTGTTTCGATCAATTACATTCATTTTTATACCCTAAATAGTGGTCAGGGTATAATAACAACAAAAACAAAAAATGTGCCTACCAGAAATATTGATTTTAGACCCCATTAAAAATAATATACGATCGACTCTGATCACCTCACCTTTAAATTAAATGTTATTAATCGAAATGCAAAGAAACTTAATTTAAAAATAACGAATGTTGGTTTATTAGTTATTTAAACATAAAGGTACCTATGTTATATATCAAAATTCAAATAACATAATATGGTTGTCTTTTCTATGCTTATTGAAAATATTGCGATTTTGGAGTTTTATATTTACATGCAGCGGCAAAATAGGCGGTAACACTAATGGAGAGAATTCATATGTGAACCGTTATATTTTCATTGTTAGTTGCTGGTGCAATAGTCTGAAAATAGTCAGTTATTAGTAGTAATATTACCAGTTTATAACCAAAAAAATAGTTTTATGGAATTTGATTACAAACCGCAATTACGCGATCAATACTCACCTGCTTTCAGCTATAAAAAGCATTCGTTTTAATTGTTGGATTATGGGGCATCCTAGCTGTGACATTTATATTGGCTCTCTCTTGCTTCTCAGTTTCTCCTTCTCTCACTTACTCACAACTCCAAACAAATGGTGGTGGTTTTATACATTTTACTAGCGTGGAGATGGAAATACAATAGGTACATCCATATAAAACTTGCAAATACGGGGAGCATGTGTTGTAAGTTTTTGGCAGAATGCTGAATATGTAAATAGTGTTTGGCGTGAGTTTTTGTATTTGTAGCACACCAAGATAATCAGTTCATTGTGTAGGGGAAAAATACCAATGATTTGCGGGACACAAATGAGAGTAAAACAATGACCCTCAATAGAACCAAAAATATGTCTTGATATGTCTTATAAGACGTCCTTGTGCAGGCCTTTAATGGATATTCTCTAGCAATGGGATGGAATGGGGGATTATAAGTTGGTCATATGGTTGGTAACGAGCACATCGACAGGCGTAAAATAATTAATATTTATGTTTTTTTTCAGTATTTTTAAATTTCGCGAGACATAACTTTTAAGTGCAATGCCAAAGATGCCAAAAACGGAATACTTTCCACCTAATGACAAAGGCCAGGTAAAACTCATTGGCGCTAATCCAAAATTCCATGTGCTTCCAAGAAATAACTACACGCAGAGAAGAAACATGATTGCCACAATCATATTCGAAGAGGCAAAATAATATGATAGCAGCTATTTTTGCGGCCGACCAATGTAACATTTAACCTGAACCCATATGTTGGCTAAGTGAACATGGTTCTAAAGAAAAATATAATTGTCCCTCAATCTAAAATGTTATTATATTGATAAAAAGAATATTTGTTTGAATGCAAAAGACCTATGGTCACGATCTAAAAATGTATGTTATTCGTCAAAAATTTTTTCTTCTAAGTTAAAAGAACATGGTCACAACCTAAAATTGTTTTGAGTTTTTAATGAAAATAAACTTTTTTTTTCGTCGTCGAAAAAAAGGACGCCACTTTGGAGAAAATGAAAAATACACAAAAATCAACATTTAAATTTTATTTGTGTTTTTTATTTATTTATTAAACTAATTCATTGTTTTATTTGTATTTATAATGTTCGTGCAAGCAAACTTCAATCATATTTTTAGCGAACACCTCTAAGGTTTGGTTCAAGTTTCAACAAATAAGTAATCATTTCCATATTTACTTCGTGACCATCAAATGTACAAACGCAGACATCATGTAACTGCAAATAAAAATAAATTATACTCATATATCAAAATGCAGAACAAAAACCAGGTTATATTTTTTTCAAATTACACTTTCCTTGTTTTGTATTCAGCAATAAAAACCACGTGCCATTTCTTGAATAATATAAATTAACGAACAAAACACAAATAATTCCGTAATTCTCCGGTCCATTCCAAGAACAATCAACACACGAACATGGACCGCGCAAAAATGAAAATCGTGTGTAACCTTGCTGCATGTTTTATAAAATTCCTTGTCGCTGCAAAAAAAAATTAAAAAATTAAATGGTCAACGTAAAACAATGTACATGGTCTTTATGGCGCATGTAATGGTCTGTAGACATGTCTATACGTATAACTATAAAAATATTTTTTTCCTCTGGGCAAAAAATGTAAAAAAAATTGAATGGTCAGATACAATGATTTTCCTGACTCATATATATGGTCCTCAAAATTCTAATCATTTAAATAATAGAACATGTTTGCGGCATTTTGAAGAACCAATTTAAATGCTTATTGCCAAACATAATATTTTTCTCGCGCTCGAAAAAATTATTCTTTACAAAGATCAAAATATACATAGTTTTGTCGCGACAATGTACATAACTCCTAATATAAGCATTAAATGGATTTGCGGCACCAGTCCAACATGGTTTTTTATGTGCGTGTAGATGGGGAGTCCAAACACTGGTTGCGTTTTTCTTTATACTGTTTTGGTAAATTGGGTAGAAATGCTTGATGTTTTGGTAGATTTTTGCAATAAGAAATAATTTTCTACAGAAATACAATTTTAGGCAAAGTTTTCTATATGAAAATAAAAAAATTTGGCCAAATTTTTCTATAGAATAACATTTTGCGAAAAATTTTCTAATAGAAATAAAATTTGCCAAAACAATTTTTGCTATAGAAAGTAAAATTTTGAACAAAGATTTCTAATAGAAATAAAAATTTTGACAAAATTTTCTATAGAAAATAGAAATTTTGGACATATTTTTCTATGAACAAAATTTTGACTAAACTTTTTCTAATAGAAATATTAATTTTTGAGCAAACGTTTCTTTATAAGAAATAAAATTCGACAAAATGGTTCTTAAGAAATAAAATTTTGACAAAAGTTTCTATAAGAAATAAAATTTTTGAAAAAAATTCAAATAGAAATACATTTTGACAAAATTTTTCTATAGAAAAAAAAATAATTTGACAAAATTTTGCTTTGAAATAAATTTTGTGAAAATTTAAAATAGAAATAAAAATTTGACAAAATTTTTCTATAAATAATAAATTTTTTGGAATTTAATATCGAAATAAAATGTGAACTAAATTTTCCATTGATAATAAAATTGTTCCTATAGAAATAAATTTTGGACAAAAATCTTCTATAAGAAATAAATTATGACAAAACAATTTTTCTATAGAAATAAAATTTTGAAAAAATTATTTTCTATAGTAAATAATATATTGACAAAAATTTCTATAACAATAAAAAGTTTGTCAAAAATTTCCTATTGAATAAAAATGTTGTCACATTTTTTATAAAAATAAAATTTTGAAAAAAAGCAACAAATCTTGTTATGGAAATAAAAATTTTGTGAGCATTTAATATAGAAATAAACTTTGGCGAAAATTTTTTTCTAAAAGAAATAAAATTTGACAATAATCTTCTATGCAATAAAAAAATTGTGAAGCAAAATTTTCCTATAAAATAAAGATTTTGACAAAAAATTCTCTATAGAAATAAAGATTTTTAAACAAAACCTTTTCTAGTTAAAAACAAAAATTTTGTGAATTTAATATGGAAATAAAATTATGACAAAATTTCTATAGAAATTAAAAATTTTCTATAGAAATAAAAATTTGACAAAAATTTTTTCTATAGAAATAAAATTTTTTGACAACATAAGTAACATAGAAAAAAATTTAACAAAACCTTCTATAGAAATAAAATTTTGACAACATTTCTATAGAAATAAAATTTTGACAACATTTTTCTATAGGAAGATAAAAATTTTGAACAAAATTTTCTATAGAAATAAAAAATTTGCCAAAATTTTCTAAATAGTAAATATTTGGTGCCGAAAATTTTCTATAGAAATAAAATTTTGACAAAAATTTTTTCGTAAATAGAAATAAAAATTTTGATAAATTTTTCCTATAGAAATAAAAGTTGTGACAAAATGTTCTATAGAAATAAAATTATGACAAAATTTTTCATAATAGAAATAAAATTTGACAGTGAATTTTCTAGTAGAAATAAAAATTTTGAAAAAAATTTTCTTATAGTAATAAAATTTGACAAAAATTTTCCTATTGAAATAAAATTTTGTCATCATTTTTCGATAAAAATAAAATTTTGACAATATCCTTCTATCGAAATAAAATATTCGTGAAAATTTAATATAGAAATAAAAATTTGACGCGAAATTTTCCTAAAGAAATAAAATTTTGACCAAAAATCTTCTAATGCAAATAAAATTTGACAAAATTTCTATAGAAATAAAAATTTTGACAAAATGTTTCTATAGAAAAAAAAAGTTTTAAGCAAATCTTCTAATAGAAAATAAATTTTTGACAACAATTTCTATAGAAAATTGAAAATTTTGACAACATTTTCTATAGAAATAAAATTTTTGACAAAAATTTTTGCTATAGAAATAAAAAATTTGCAAATTTTCTATATGTAATATTTTGGCCAAAATTTTCTATAGAAATAAAATTTGTCAACGATTTTCTATAGAAATAAAATTTGAGCAAAAATTTTCTATAGAAATAAATATTTCACAAAAATTTTCTATTAAGAAATGAATTATTGACAAACTTTTTCTATAAGAAATAAAATTTGGACAAAATTTTTCTATTGAAATAAAATGTTAACAAAATTTTCTATTGAAATAAAATTTTGTGAAAATTTAACATAGAAAAAAATTGGACAAAAATTTCCTATAAAAATAAATTTTTTGAAATTTAATTTCGAATAAAATTGTGACAAAATTTTTCATGAAATAAAATTTTTGACAAAATTTTCTATGAAATTAAATTTTGACAAGAATTTTCTATAAGAAAATAAAATTTTAAGACAAAATTTTTTCTATAGAAATAAAAATTTTGACAAATTTTCTATAGAAAATAAAATATTCACAAAATTTTCTATAGATAATGAAATATATGACAAACTTTTCTATAGAAATAAAATTTGAACAAAAATTTTTCTATTTGAAATAAAATTTTGTGAAAATTTAGCAAATAGAAAAAAATTTTGACAAAATTATCCTATAAAAATGAAATTTTTTTTGAAAATTTAATTCGAAAATAAAATGTGACAAAATTTTCTTAATAAAATAAAATTTTTGACAAAAATTTTCTATGAAAATTAAATTTTTGAGATCAAAAAATTTTCTATAGAAATAATTTTGCAAAATTTTCTATAGAAATAAAATTTGACAAAATTTTCAAATAGATAATAACATTTGACAAAATTTTCTATAGAAATAAAAATTTTGACAAACTTTTCTAATATCAAACATAAAAATTTTGTGAAAATATAAGATATGGAAAATAAAATGTTGACGACACTTTCCTATGGAAATAAATTTTGACAAAAATTTTCTATGAAATAAAATTTTGCAAAATTGTCTATAGAAATAAAATTTTTTTGATAAAATTTCTAATAAAGAATAAGAATTTTTAAAATAACATTTTTCTATAGATAATAAAATTAATGAAAAATTGTTGTAAATAGAAAAATAAAATTTTGACAAAAATTCTTGTGTAAGAAATAAATTGGGACAAAATTTTTATGAAATAAAATTTTGGACAAAATATTTCTTTGAATATTTTGTGAAAATTTAAAATACAAATAAAAATTTGACAAAATGTAAAATAGAAATAAAAATTTGACAAAATTTTCTATAAAAATATTTTTTTTTTTGAAATTTAACGATCGATAAAATTGTGACTAAATTTCTATTGAAGATAAAATTGTGAATACAATTTTCTAATAAGAAAATAAAATTTTGAACAAAATTTCTTATATAAATAAAATTTTGTTAAGATTTAATATCAAAATTATAATTTTGACAAAAATTTCTATGAAATAAAAATTTTCTATAGAAATAAAATTTTTCTATAGAAATAAAATTTTGACAAAATTTTTTCCAAAAATTTATTTCTTTAGAAATAAAATTTTTGGGCAGAGTAACATTTTTTTGTTTGGTAATTTTTTTGGGGAAGTTTTTCTCGCAAATTTTTGGTAGTATTAATTTTTGGATATGGCAACCGGTGGATGCCAAACCCACAATTTTTTTGGAGCTATCCATATAACAAAAAGTTTTCTTGTATGTATTGCACGGAGAAAGGTATCTAATATTCGTTGTGGCCTATGCATCTTCTTCATTGGTTTTGTGTTTCTTTAAGTTTTCGACATTTGCGTATGTTTGTTTTTTTTTTCCTTTGAGTTAGATATGAGCCATGTAATTACGAAAATGAAAATTTGTATTTTCATAAAATTTTCTATTACGATCGGCTTTCTTTCTTTCATTTACGAAGTGTTTTCAATAAATTTTCTTTTGAGTTTTTGTGGGAATTATTAATTGACATCATTTATCAAAATGATACATGCCAGAGAGCGAGAGGGAAGATTCTCTGATGTTTTATTTGGTTGATGTTGGCAAATAATTGTTGGTGGAGAAAATCACAAGGTGGAAATGAATTAAATAAGGATTTTATGCATATTTAGAGTGTAACGAAGCATAGGCATTAAACTCATTACATTGGATTCAGCTAACGTACTAAATTTCAACCGGGATCGGAAAGAAATTTGCTTCTATAAGGAGACTACCGCAAAGCCGAAGTTCGGGGGGCCGGTTTGTATGGGGTTTAATACCGTAAAAGTGGTCCGATATGGCCCATTTACTTGTGTCAAGTTTTTAAACGCCTCTAATGCCCGCAATTTTTTTTGCCAAAGCTCGATTAATATTCAATGTTAACGAAACAAAAGCAAGAAAAACTAAACAAGAAAAAAAATTAAGCACGGTAATTCAGTATATGTTACAAAAGGCCTCGTGAACAGTTTTAACAAAGTTTTCTTTTTTACCCATTTTTTGTTGCCTTAGGCTGTGTTCTACTAAAAAGCTTCTGATTTACGAGGCGGGATTGGGGCAATTAGAGGGTTAAGTTTCAAGTGATAGTTATTTCGTTCGGAATTTAGCGTGATCTTAACCGACGGACGGACGGACATGGCTAGATCGACTCAGAATTTTACCACGACCCAGAATATACACATTGTATGGGATCTTAGAGCAATATTTGGATGTGTTACAAACGGAATGACAAAGTTAATATTCCACCTATGGTGGAGGGTATACAAAATTGTTTCTCGTAATTTTCTTTCAAAGATCGATGACTTTGTAAAAGTGGAATTCATGGTTATCTCTAAAAAAAATTGACATATTTATTCCAGATCGTTTAACTAAGACATATTAAGAAAATCCTTGCACCTTAGATCTTAGAGAAGCAGCACTTTCATCCGTTGGCTAAGACCACTAAGTCCACAAAAACATTCAATAGGCTTATCACTTAAACTATTTAAGCATAACATCATTTATTCGGTGGCATTCAGATAGCGATGAAGAAGACAAATCGACCTACTAAGGCTAGAGTTTGCAGCAGCGGTACAAATCAGCACGGCATAACAAATCGGTTATAAATCATTGCTGAGAGACGGGGGGAATATCATCACCACCACCAACAGCATCCTCATCATCTTCATTGGCCACGTTATCTTGCCAAGTTGTGAGAACTGACTGGGCCAAAGCAAACAAAAATGTTGTTCCATTTAGATTAAATCTCATTACGAGCAAATGAAATTCTTTCCTTCTACCGTTTGGATGCCGTGGTCGCGACAAAAAGACGAATGGCTAAATAAATCGCTTAAGCCTTTTTTTTGAGATCTTCTGCTCTCTTTGTCTCCCTCTCTCTATTCCTCTTGGCCTGGACCTACAATCAATTTTCTAATCGTTTGTCACATTTCAACAACATTTATGTTTAAATAAATTTACCATTTGCCAAACGGCAAAGAAACAAAAACCAAAAAAATCCACAAATTGCCAATAGATCTCTACTGGCATAGCCATGGACGAATGATGGTGGATGAGGGACGAATGACTTTGAACGTGATGGCAGACAAATGAACACATGAACAAATTAACCAGCGCTCATCGATCAGTCGCGAACATGGACTAAGCCAAGGGGTCCATTATGCCACTGGGAAACCTAACGGCATGAAGACTAACTAGCCGGTAGGCCAATATAGTTATGCTATGATCATTCAATATTTTCCAAATGCAACTTATCGTTCAGCATAGAAAGCATTTCTCAATTTATCTGCATAGATATTCGGCATAATGGAATCTGTGATTTCATCAATTACAGTGGGTGGAATATTCCAAGAGTATATTTTTTTAGTCTTGCCCTACACCCAGACACAAAATACTTTCCTCCGGAATGAAATTTTAGACAAGCTGTAATGACGGGGTTATTCCCCTTCCGGCTGGGATGATCAGGCCTCGGAGAAGGAAGGAGTACATAACAGAAATTTATTCTAGAGACTGAGATAAGGAGAAGGCATACGGAAGGACAGTCACTAAGGATTCGTGTGTAGCCTCACCCCAAGTTTCGGCCAAGTGTGGGTTTTTGACGGTGTGAGACGGAGTGACACGGTGGCGTTCACTCTAGCCACGTGTACCTTACGTGGCTAGAGTGATCTCCTAGCCCTAGTGAGGAATAGGAGGGGACACTTGCACTAAGAAATACGTGGCTTGGAGAAGATTTTAAGGAGCCCTCATGGTCCTTATAGGTGATCTCTGTGCTGAAAGGCGAGAGCGTAATGTCTGCCTAATGGTCCAGACGACCAGCGGCTCTCCTTCAGCTGTTGAGTGCGTTCGATGTCGTGTGTGGAGTGGGAGAGGTGAACATTCTTCCACGCGATGTTGTGTGCTTGGGAATGTCGGTGTTGGGGAAAAATAGTGTGACGAATGTGTGGTGGCAATGAGTGGATACAACGAGAATCCGGTGTCCTGGTTCGGTTAGCGCTCTTTGCACGTTACTTGCGCTGCGGCATAAGACGGAAGGACAATCACTAAGGATTCGTATGTAGGGAGTACGCACCGCCATAGATTGCGTTCAAGTGTGGGTTTTTGACGGTGTGAGATGGAAGATGTGGAAAATTAGGAATTTTCGTCTAGTGTGGGTAATTTGACGGTGTGAATCGGAGGACACGGTGGCAAGGTACACGTGGAGTGGAGGAAGGGGAGTGGACACGGCACTAGAGAACACGTGGCTAGATGAAAAATTTCGGAAGCCCTCCTGAGTGAGGTTATGACGGGTTGTGGATCTGTGGATGAGATGAGGGTTAGACCTAACGGTCCTCAACTTGTTCAAATCTTTCCAGACGACCAGCAGCTCTCCACAACTATGGTGATGTCGTGGCGAGGTAAACACTACTCTCGGGATTGGTTGTGCTCGGGGAATGTCGGTGGTTGCTCAGCCAGGTTATAGGTCATCGATCGAAATAAGTGGTAATCAAAAGGACAGATGTCTCGGATAAACAGTGGGTGGGTTAGAACTTTCCACCGTGGTGCAATGGTTAGCATGCCCGCCTT